>VMDR010005833.1:0-48892 GCA_007922815.1 Macrotus californicus | reverse complement strand
TTTGAGAGGGTTGACTCTAATTTTAAAAGAAGTTCTGCTGGTAAAAAGCTATCAAACAGCATCGCATGCTACAGAGAAATGATTCCTGAAAGAAAGAGTCAATCAATGTCTCAAATTGTCTTATTTATTATTTTATGTTAAGAAACCGCCAGAGCCACCTCTCCCGTCAGCGACCACCCTGCTCAGTCCGCAGCATCAACATTGGGGCAACACCCTCCACCAGCAAAATCATTACGACTTGCTGAAGGCACAGGTGAGCAGGTTTTAGCAATGAAGTATTTTTAATTAAGATGGATACACTGTTTTTCAGACATAAGGCTCTTGTACACTTAATAGACTATAGTATAAACATAACTTCTTGAATGTACCAGAAAATCAAAAAATTCATGTGACTTGTTCTATTGCAATATTCACTTTATCACAGTGGTCTGGAGGAACCAAACCTGCAACATCTCCGAGATATGCCTGTTATTAGGTCCATAACACCTCAAATGATCTTTGTACCTTCAAGAACATCTACTGCTAAAGGGTACCTTGTCCTGATGCACAATGCTGTGGTAGAGTTATATTCATACTTCATCTTTAACTATCTTGGTCCCCAGATTTTCAAATCTTTGTACCAGAGGCAAGATGATCTTGGGAGCAAGGGGTGGGTTGGGGGATACATGTTTCTACAACATAATGAACCTCATGGACACCAAACTTAGTGGGCAAAGATGGGATCCTTTAGGATAACAAATTTATCTGCATCTAAATAGCATTCATGTGATGAAGAAAGGATTTAAACACAAAGCAAAACAACAGAAGAATGTTTGCCAAGAGCAGAGCTTGTATATGTAAAAATCCAAGTTCACTACTGGCCCCCCCCCAAAAAGTCCTATAAGCTTGAGTTGAACCAAAGGCTAACCCCTTTCATGTCTCTAAAAAATTAGAGTTTTGTTGCAGAAACATTAATGTTACATCTGAATCAAGCGATGTTAACAGGTTTGCGTGAAAAGCATTAACCTTGATATTCACAACAAAAGAAATTATCTAGTCATTAGGTTATTTATGTTCCTTTTTGAAGGTTAAAAAGATATTTGTCAAAATGTTATTTAAAATTTCTAAATGCTTCAGATTCACCACCCTTCACCCCCACCCACTGTATATTTTGTTAAAATGCTCCTTCTGACCCCCAATTCTACAGAATCTTCAGAATGAATATGGTTTAGCAGTACCTAGACATTCTATAAAATCGCTGATTGCAAACTTTTCTTGTAACGCCAATCAACTGCATACAGGAAAAAGGTGAATTGCTTGGCCAAAGCAGATGGAGAGATGATGCATGAACAAGGAAGACAAGTTAGAAAAAAAAAGGTTTAAAATATATTAGATTTCAAAGTGACTCTTGCCCTTATACCCTCAATGAGGAACCACAATTCCATACTCAGTTCTGGACCAGGCTTTCTTGTGCCCCCACATACTTGTCTTCTGGAGGAAATAGCTAAGCCCAGAATGTCTGTTTTCTCATTGGGGCCCTTGGAGCCCAACCAGTACCTTCCTGGGCTGTTTAGTCCTGCTGTGGTCCCGTCTGGCAGGACCGTGTGTTGTTGTGGAATTTTTGTCCTATATCTCCAGACAAGTGACGAACAAATTCACATGGACTAAAGGAATCCGGTGGAGAAAAAGGGATGTCAAGCCACTCTCTAAGTGAGAGAGTGCTAGGGCTCACATGGCCACTCTCTGAGAGAGAGAGAGAGAGAGAGAGAGAGAGAGAGCGTGCACCAGGGAGAGAGCCAGGGAGAGAGCCAGGGAGAGAGCCAGGGAGAGGGTGAGAGAGGGTGAGAGAGGGTGAGAGAGGGTGAGAGAGGCCCAGAGCAGGCCAGAGAGTGTGAGAGAGGGCCAGCCTGCATGCCACTCTCAGAGAGAGAGAGAGGGCCAGACCCCTCACCTGGACAGGCTTTTATTGACATTCTAGGTACATTACATCCAGGATGGTTCTCATTAACTATGCACAGGTTCACTTTGGGTGCTTATCACAACAAAAGAAAGAATGTTGCTAATCCCTTTAAGGTAAAGGTCAATTGCAAATGTAAAGGGAAAAGAGGTTGAACTGGTTACACCCAACTTGAGAGGTTTAGCATAGATTTTAGGAAGTTACTTTAAAGATATGCAGTAAACATTTGTTTCCTCAATTCAGGGTGAGGGAGTTTTTAGCAAAAGCAAGTCTCAAAGCGGCCTAGGTACAATGCAGGCCTGATTCCCCACGGATGACCTACTCACGGATGTTCTCTGCACGTCACGCACGTCTGTCTGCATTCAGAACCAGAGCTGAGCCACAAGATCACATCACACATGGATAGGTTCCCTATATAGTCCTGTGATCTCACTCCTCACTAAGACTCTTTCAATTACCAATTACCAGTGTAAATTTGACTGTTCTATCATGTTCTATGTTTTATGCAATAAGTAAAATAATTATTTATATAAGGAAAAGGAAAGTTAGTAAGTCGCTAGCTATATTAACCTTACTGTGCTAATCACTTTGCAATATATGTATCTAATCATCACATTGTACACCTTAAACTTCCATATGTTATATGTCAATATCTCAATAAAGCTGGAAAAAATAAATCACTATCACCCTGATAGAGTAAGAAGAGGTACAAATAACCAAAATTGGGGATAAGGGTGGGTAAATCACTCTCATATACTGAGAAAATGAAAACAGAATCATGACAAAATACTTTGATACATCCTTGCTAATTTAGAAATTGCCCTGTACTAAGAGACATTGCAGGCGTGACTGCATTAAAGACCTAGAGATGGGGAGGTCATCCTGCGTTATCTAGGTGGACCCAGTCTTGTCACATGAGAACTTAAAATTGGAGAGCTTTCTGGGTGATGAACAGAGGTGTAGGAGATGCATTGTTTCTGCCTTTGAAGATGGAGGAAGATGAACAGAAGGAGGGTGGTAGGGAGGGAGGGAGGGAAGGGAAGGAGGGAGGAGCAAGCCAAGGAATGCAGTGGCCATTAGAAGCTGGAACAGACATGAAAACAGATTCTGCTCTGGAGTTTCCAGAGAGGAATGCAGTCCTTCCAACACTGATTTTAGCCCAGTGAGACCTGAGTCAGATTTGTGACCTACAGAACTGTAGTATAATAAAGTTGTGTTTTAGCCACCAATTTGTGGTCATTTGTTACAGCAACAATAGAAAACTAATACACTCCCTTTTTGTTTTTGAGTGCTTTACAGTGTACAAAAACTTTATCTTTGTTGAAGAAGTGGAAAGCTTTAAACAAGAAAGAATTCAAAATAATAGAAAGTTAGAAGCGCACAATGTCCAGCACCCATTGGTAACTGGCCAATCCATGCATAAAAGCCAACATTTCTAAATGTATCTGAGATTAAAATAAAACAAGTAAAAACAAATCCAGAGAACATCAGCCTCTGCTAAGTAGTGGCTGTGCCTCAAAATTGTCAGAGGCAATTTTTCTGGGAATATTTTGAAAACTCACAGTGGATTCTTTTATCACGTTGCATTACACACAGACCTGGCTCCAGAGTCCTGTTGTGAGTCTGACCAGCGGTCCATGTTCTCTTTACTTCTTGTCTAACCCTGACAGAGCCTCCAGCAGAGCTTGCTTTCCTCTCTTCTTGGTGACTAATACCATCCAGCCTTCCCAAAAGGGGCTGTTCCCCCAACCTGGCTGCAGTCTCCCCATGTTTCCCACTTCCCAGCTGCCTCTGAAGAGAAGCACATGTCTCATTTCATTTGCAGAATCTTCCCTCTAACTGCTGCGGTGAATAATATGACAGGAATAATGTGACAGAAATAACAACGTGGTGAAGGTCTTGGAGTCTATGGCTCCTAACTGATTAAAATCGTAAATGCTGAGAAACAAAGCTGAGAAGGAACAGAGCTAAAGAGTCACTGACCCACAAAGGATATAAAACTAACATGTAGTAGCTGAGGAAATAAATAGCTAGAATGTTTGTGCATAAATAGATGTCCTGTGCACATGTGTGTGCGCGTGTACAACTCTGAACTTTTCTCTCTCTTTCTCCACGGTGGTAATGTACAATTCTACAATAATAAGACTAGAAGAAGCCACAGAGGTCATTTCATGCAACCTGCATTTTGCTAAGGAAAGGCTGAACACCAGACAGATGGAGACTTGTCTGTCCTTTGGCTTCTTTTGCTTTTCTCTCAATCTTTTCCCATCGGCAGCCCATCACCCAACCGACTGGACGAGATTATGTAGGCAGGGGTCATTTTTACTCCTTGTTCTCATTGACCATGACAGTCTCTCCCTTTAATGCCTTTCCTTCCTATCTAATCTTCAATTCTATTAAACCATTTCTTTCATGATTAGCCTCTGCCTGATTCATCTTTTACTGATAAACTGAGTCATCAGCAGGCATTTTGCTGGAAGTCAGCCTTGTTAGATGACTAGTTCATAGAAGTCTGTGACTTTCTATCTTATCCTATCTCCTGGATCTGGAAGGTTTTTGTTAATCTAACTTCCTTATCATGTCAAGCGTTAATCTTCTTTTAGTGACAGAGGAATTGCCAAACTAAAGTACTTTGGAAAAATGAATACAGTGACCTGCATTTCGAAGCCCTCACACAACCAAAGTCCTATCTTGTCCTACAGGCACATTATCTACTGAAAGTGTGAAAGCAGTGTACGAAGTCTCCAGAGTCACAGAAATCATGCAATCCTCAGAAAGGATACTCTGGGGGAAAAAGCAGTGAAACAATCTAAACTTGGCATAAAAAATAATGATAACTAATATTTATCCAGTGCTTACAATGTGTTTGGTGTTATTCTAAATGCTTTGCACAGATCGTCTGATTTAATTCTGTGAGTTAAGTGCCACCATGGTATATCTGGGAAAATGTGGGCACAGAGCAGGTAAGATGTTTGCCCAAAACCCAGAGACAGGCATTGGTGGTGCCAGGTTTTAGAGAGTTGAGTTGAGTGTAGCCTCCTAAGCCCTCCACCAAGCCACCTGTGACGGGGGGGGCTAACATGAATCAACCTCCACTCACATTTTACATCTGGATAAAGCATCTTTGGAGGTATGACCTATGTCCCATGCAGATGCCATAGTTTCAGACTCTAATAAGCATATACAGCAGGTTTCAAGGCACCTGAACTGGCTCCACACTGCTCTGTCTAGAGAAGACCCAAAGGGAAGTGTCCTCATGCTAAAGAGCCTACTGCTGGGCCTCACGATCCAGCCACATGGTCAGGAATGACGGCTCTTGAACAGCCTTTGCAACTTTAGGTGCACATTATAGTACGTTGGCTAATTCTTAGAGGTTCAGCACAGAGATTTAGATCTAACTTGGATGGGACTTAGACTTCTGGATCAGCTCTTGCCTCTCTGTGATTTTGTTGAAGTCTAGCGTCTCATTTTGCAGAGGTTCACACCTGGAACTGGAGCACTTGTCTGAGGCAGCTCAGTTGACACGCACAGCTTGTAAAAGATGTCAAGCATGAAGTGCAACTTCAGAACAAACCTAACTTTCTCCACTGGAAGTTAGGCCCCTAAGGAATCAGGAATAATATGACAGGCTCACACAGACTACCCAAACCAGGGCTACCTTTGGCCAGTTAGCCTGCCCTATTGGAATGTCACCAATTAAAGCCAGAGTACAAGTTTTTTCTGCTTCTACACTTTTGAATGCCACCTCTTTGGAAGTGATTTTCAACCCACTTCCTCAGCAAATGCCTCTCTTCCTAGCACCAGATTTGTATTTCCAACCTGAGCTAAAGCAAGGCATTTTCTTCCCTATCTTACTTAAAGGGCACCACTATCCACTAAGTTATGGAGGCCAGAAATCTACAAATTAATCAAGGCTCTTTGCACCTCATATCAAATCCAACCCATATATAAATCCTGTAACTTTACTGAAATGGCCCTTGAAGCCATCTGCCCTCCATTTTCAAATCTCTTATACCTGCCAAAGCATGATAATCTCTACACTGGACCACTCCAGTAACCTCCTAATTTCTGTCTACCTCTACACCCTCTGCTGCCAATTTATTTTCTTTACCTACCCCAGCCATTTTTCTCAACGACAGGGGGAACCATGAACTTCCTCTGCTTAATTGCCTTGTGTGTCTTCCTATGAACATAGTCCAAAAATTTTCATGTGGCATATAATTTCTGTCCCCATCTAGTTTTGACTGTATTTTGACTCATCTCCCACCATTGGTCTATATCACTTCTTCACATTCAGAGAATAGTAACTATTTCCATCATTAGCTTCTCATCTCACCATCAACGCTTAGCATTTATCCCATCGTAGTGTATGATTGTGTGTGTGTCTGTCTCCCAGTTCTAGAGCATATACATTTCATGAAGGAAGGTCTTTTCCATACTACATCCTGAATGCCAAGCATGGGACCTGGCACTGAGGAAGTGCTCAACTAATATTTGCTGAATAAATGAACACAGGTAGCAGTGTCTACTTTTGTGTCGGCCATCAGGAGTTGTTTATGTATAGATACCACTCACATATTAATTAATTAGTAACTGAATATTTAGTAGGCAATAGCAGGTCAAAAAATCATTTCCACAGATGAACAAAAAAAGAAATGTGATACACACACACATACACATTCCCCACAAAGTGAAATATTATTCAGCCATAAAAAAGGCCATGGTATTTGTGACCTCAGGGATGAGCCTGGAGGGTATTCTGTTAAGTGAAATAAGCCAGGCAGAGAAAGACAAATACTGTATAGTAAGGACCACTTCCATGTGGAACAACAACAACAACAGAGTGGATTGAGTGGTGGTCGCCAGGGGTTGGGAGAGGAGGCAATGAGGTCAAAGGATACAAATTTTCAGTTACAAGAAGAAGTTCTGAGAATCTAGTGTGTAGCATGGCAACTATCATTAACAATTGGGAATTGCATACTTGAAAGTTGCTGAGAGTAGATGTTAAGCTTAACACACACACACACACACACACACACACACACACACACACACAGTTAACTCTGCGAGGCGAGGGATGTGTTATCTTGACCTCGGTCATCATTTCACAATGTTTAAGTGTATCAAATCATCACAGTTTTTACTTTAAATATATACAGTTCTATTTGTCAATTACTCCTCAATAAAATTGTGGGGGAGGAGTAATAAATAAATAAATGTAAAAAAAAGTCATGGACTTTGAAGTTCGACACCTGGTTGAAAATCTGAGCATCGAGGTGTACTGGCACATCAGCGAAGCAGTCCCTGCAGTTTTTCACCTGTAAAATGTGGGTAACGATATGCCTCATGGGTGGGTTGATGATTAGAGGCAAGATGCATGTGTGCAGCGATTTACCCCTGTGACCAGCCCAAGGTTGGTTTTAAGCAGTTGATAGTTTGGCAGAATGACTCCTGTGGGCTAACGTGAATAATTTGCAGCCTTTCAGTTCTTTCTAATCCTGCTCTTGTGATTTAACTGAATTGAGCCCTCTGTAGCCAGCCTCTTAATAAGGAGAGGGGCTCATTTATTAACTATATGGACAACAAAGTGGTAAAGATTAAAATGGCTGCAATGACTAGACTCCTGTTTTCCTACACCTGGCCCACGGATAAAAATTGCCAGGGATCCAGGCATTCCCACTGGCATGGAAATATGATGGACCTGATATTTGGAGGTCATGGGGGACAGCTCCCCATATTTTCTGTGTCAGAAATATAGATATGATGATTAAGATCTTATGTTCTGGAGCTAGTTCTGAGCTCAAATCCCAGCTCACCAATTGCAAGCTGCATACCACAGGGAAGTTTCCTAAACTCTCAGCCTCAATTTCAAAAATGGGTTACAAGAAGTACCTGCTTTGTAAGGTGGTTGTGAATTGGTGAAGCCAAAACAACTAATATATCAGGCTGATGCCTAGTATAGAATAAGTGCTCAAAAGTGCCAGGGGCCACCTTATTTATCATCAAATTGGGACAGTCTTGAGAGTAAGAAGATGTGCTATTAATAACTATGTCTGCACAATAGGCTGAAACTGAGATCGTCTTGATCAAACCCAGGGGCACGGTCACTCCGGTGGTGGTGACGTTGATAATGGTGTTGATGACAATGATGTCATTTAGTGCAAGCTAGGGGAACTTCTCCGTCTGTCTGAGTGTGTCCAGCTGATGACATCAGCTCCCGTCTAAGGTCAGGACTCAGGTGCAATCTTCCTTGTCCCTGTTATTTTCCTCTATGAATCATCAACCATTAGCTGCTACATCAGGCCACAGGGAACTGCGATACATGCTTTTATCCTCCTGAGACTAAGGAGAAATGATAAGGCTTAAATATTACTGTGTTGAATCAATTACTTCATTTCATTTGGAGAGTCCCGTTTAATAAATCACAATTGCGGCGGAGACTGGCTGATCACTATAAATTTACTCTTTAGCTCACAACACATATTTATTACTTAAATTTCTAAGCTCTAATATAGCCTTGGTTTCTTTTTTCTCTTTTTCTCCTGCTTTTTTTTTTTTTTTTTTACCATGGCAGGAAACCAAATATAGAGGGAAGTTCCCAACCACAGGTTGAAACCCGCTTTAGCAACTTTATCCAACTTACAAAGTCAGATAATCACATCAAGAAAATAAGCAGCTATCTGTCTTCTTATTATTTAGTGAGCATCTACTCTATGCCCAGTACTGTGCTAGGAAATATTCGAGGCGTGGTCCATGGGAGTTTTCAATCTGACTCAAAACAGAAAGAACATTGGTGAGACAAATGACGAGGTAATACTATGCACAACAGGGATAGATCTGCCGTATAACTAAGTTCAGCAAGTGAAGAAAATCAGCTCAGGCTGAAGGTCTCAGGAGAAGCCTGGTGAGGGAGGTATGTTTTGAGCTGGGCCTTAAGAGGGGCTGCAATCTGGGTAGATGGGAAAAGCTCGGAAGATCTTTTTCCTTCTCTACCAGCTGGGGAGGTGACTAGAAGATCAGACAAAGCAGAGAGTTAAGACCGAGGAAGTCCTTGATGTTACAGAATGAAATAAACCTATTTTTAGCGACTGAGACGCTCAGGCACCTACGAGGGTCAGGCAACCAGGGAAGACCAGGACAAATCTAAGGCTTCACCCTGGGTGTACATGATAGACCTGCCATTCTAACTGTACAGCATTTTGCAAATTTCAAATAGGCAACAGCATGAGATTATCATCACTGTGCCTTTGTTAGCCTTTTTTTCTCTGTTCAGAAAGAGAAGAGAGAAAAAATTCTCCCCTAGAGAGAAATGCCTCTCAAAATGAAGTATAAACTTGAATCTGCAACATGACAGCCCAGCAGAAGTCAAATGAGATGATTTGTTTTGAAATGTGACTGATGTCCTTAAAACATAACAATATTGCAAACATATTGGCTTCCCAATGAGGGAGAGAAGTTTTCTTGGAAGACCAGCTTTCAAATCTGGCAAATGCATCAGTTTCTGCAATGCCCTCCCCCGGGCCAGCCCCACACTGGCAGAGATTCACAGAAATTTACTACTTGGCATCTTGATTCAACCACATATTATTGCTTAATTAAAAGTGCTTCTTTTAATAGATCAATAGACTTGCTTTTAGAAGCTGCTATCCTGGCACCTTTACTTTTATTCGAAGTGGTGAGAGGCAGTCCAGAGAGATGACACACGGGCGCGGTGAAGTTCGAGCTCAAAGGGGCAGGATAGGACACGTCGTTTTGTGTCGGGGTGCACGTAACGCAGATCGTAGCCCTTTGAAACAGAAAGAAAACTCTGAGCCAATTCAAACGAAGGGCCTGGCCCCTGTTTCTCAAGTGGGTGGGGTTTACACGCAGCCTCTGCCAGCTGCTCCCTCGCAGGGTGCACCTGAGCACTGGGCCTTCTTGAACGGCAGCCAGAGGGCTTGGCCAAGGACAGCCACAGGGCAGGAGAAGGTGGCACAGAAGGAGGAATCGGACTGCATGCGTTTTTTCCACCCTCTGAAAGCCTCTGTGCTGCTTTCTTCCTTTTTGATCCACACTGTCCCTTCTCCCTCCTATCAGACTTACTGTGCTTCGCTTTCCTGGGAAACATGTTGCAAAGGGTTCTTCACGCTTTCTAGGGACACAAACCCCTGTGAACAGATGATCCAAACTAGATCAGAAAAGGAGCCTCAGCTGAAGAACTTCGCAGAGATTTTGAGATCCACAGATCCTCTGCAGTCCCTGTAGACCTCTGGTTCAGGTCCCCTCCCAGAAGCATTCTCCAGCGACACTGAAGCAGGAAGAACGGCAGGCCCTCAAAGTTACTCCAGACGCAGAGTAAATCTGAAAGGCGTTTTGTTCATGACCCACAGCCTACACAGAGAGGTGAGGGCGGTGTGCCAAGTGTTGCTGCACCTACATTTTATCCCGAGGAAGTGCCGTGCATTTGGAAAATGTCCCTGCCCCGTCTTTGGGCGGTGACCACAGACTTTATTCTGGGGCCCGCCGGCCACAGTCCACTGTAAAGAAAAGAAAGAATGAGTGTTTCTAGATAAGATTTTATTTACTGACTGAAAGCAGCTTTTCGAGAGGAAGTTTTAGATTAAAAAAAAAACAACAACCCTTTCAATTTTGATGTAACCTTTCCTGGTTGAATCCCTTACACCCGAAGTGAAATCCAACTTCCTAATCGTAACCTCAGGAGTTGGTCAGTACATAAAAGTCAATGTTCCCTTCTTTTTATAAATATACAATATGTAACAAAACCCTGATGAAGAGGAAAAAATGGGGTGTCAGGGGCACAGCCACGTGTGAGTTAATCACCTCATACAATGCGATGGCCTCTGTCCCTCACCGCGGGTCACTCTGTGAGCAAACTGCGCTCGAGAAGCCCCACCTGGCCCACGGAGAGATGTCCTGTCCCCTGGTTTCACTGGCCCAGGTAGTATTATTCCCCTTCATTGCGGGCCATCGTCCTATTACAGATGAAAATAGCTAAGAGGGGTCTGTTGCTGAGTGCTTTCTGTAAGCTTTGACGCAGGTACTCAATCTGCCGCCTCCAGTTAAGCCCCCCTGTTCTGCCTATTGCACAGCTCAGAAAACTGAGGCTTAGAGAGATGGAGGAACTTCCTCAAGGCCCCACATCAGTAAGTGAGGCCCTATGACCTGAACTTCTGCACCGCTTCCCCATGCTTTCTAGTGGCTTGGTCGGGAGGGTGGCTGAGGTGCTGAGTCGACCTTCCCTTCTAGCCAACAGAGGACCCCCGACATGAGGGGTGGGCCGTGCTTCTGGACCCTGTGTCCATTTCTAATTCCATCTGGTAGAAGATAAAAATAGAACTCCCGAGTGCAGTGATGTTTTCCATGCCCTGTGGAAGGTTTTAATTTGCTATTTCTACTCTTTACAGGGAACACCTTTCAAGGCGTAGTAAATAAATGGTCTTTCCAGTCATTAAACAATTTTTGAACTGAGAACCTGTAATTAATCTCAAGACTTCTTTTTTTTTTTTCCTGAAAGAAGTATAAGGTGATCCAAAAAAATAGCATGGAATAAGTTCCTCAAACAGAAACAAAAAATAAAGGTTAAAATATCAGGCAAGCGGAATCCAATGAAATCCATCCTTGTTCTATAGGAGCCCCAGACCCGATTCATTCTTTATTACTTTTTAGGCATGCAGAGCCTCTCCCTTTCACAAAGCACCCACTTCGATGGTCTCTGTCTCTTTCTTTGTCAATAACTTTAGGCCCACAGGAGAAAAGGAGTTTCAAAATAAAGAATAAAACTTCATGTGTCTGTCATAAGTTTTATTTCCCATAGAGCTTCCCCGTGGCTTCTCTCATGTCTGTTCGCTGCGGAACTTCCCCAGGAAAGAACAGTTTAACCCGAGCGCCGGCACACTTCCAATTTACCTGGATGTCAAAGGGAAACCAGATACTGGGGCTGAACAACTTCTAAACAAAGTGGGGAATTGTGACAAGGCACGTTGCTATCAGTGTGTGTGTGTGTGTGTGTGTGTGTGTGTGAATGTATTTACAAGGACCTGACAGGGGATGGTTTTAATGAGGAATTACTGTTTGTTGTTTTAAACAGATCATCCCATAAAGAAAATTAATCAAGCCAGAGTAAATACTCATGAAGGATATAATTTTAAAAACCACATCTGTAAAGCCACGTTTTAAACCCAGCGCTTGGGGAATGTGCGCCTTGTGCTGGTACCTCGCCCGACCCATCTTCTCCCTCTGTGATGTCCCACCACACGCTCGAATCCACTGCCCCAGCAATGGCCGGAACTGCCCGCAAGGTTGTCTGCCGAGGTAGAAGGGGGTTTTTCAAGTTCTCGTTCATTAAAATGAACTTCCACTGAGTGTTTTTTATTCTACTCGAATGTAATTACCATTGTTGAAATGAATGTAAGTGATTTTTGCTCATTTTATTCTTCATTTAGTAAATTAAGGTCATTTAATATTAACTAGTTTCACTGCTACCACTCTTGGCCTACATAAAAGTGTTACAAAAATTAGCCCTAGAGTTTCTTTTCTTCCTAACAGGCCTTTCTGCCAGAATGAAAAGTATCCTTTTTTTTTTTTTGGTTGGGTGTGAGGTCTCAGTTATGTAAGACGAATACGTTCCAGAGATCTGTTGTCCCAAGTAGTGCCACAGTTAATGACACAAATTGTGCACTGACAAATGTGTTAAGAGAGCAGGTCTCATGTTAAGAGTTCAGACCACAAATAACCAAAAGGGGGACATGAAATTCTGGAGGTGATGGGTGTGTCTGTTACCTTGATAGGGTGGTGGTGTCACATGTGCATGTCCAGACTCATCAAATTGTGCACATTAAACATGCACAGTTTTATTTTGTTTATCAATTATACTTCAATAGAGCTGTTAAAAACATCATTTTCAATTCCCAACAGACTTAATGAGGACAGTGGCCATCAGTTAAATAAATCATCGCATAAAACATAGAAATGCACATGTGAGCATATCCGTTTCATTGTATGAACCGGAATGTGTCACACACACACACACACACACACACCACTTATTCTTGACACTCAGGAATAAAGGAACCCCTTGGGCTACATTCCCAGATGGTGAATAAAGGAACAGCTCAAGGAACCTGCCAAAGATGTGCCCATTTTATGTTTGTGTGCCTTTTAAGGTACCAACTTTTCGGTGCTCTGACTTGAATGATCGCCAGCGAGCTACCCTTTTTACCAAAACATGGTGTCTCCTACTACAGGCTTGGTGTGTAGTCCTGTTTCTGGTGCCAAAGCGTCCCTTCGGAGCTCTGTGCCGTCTTTCTTAGGTGTGCCTGAATTCACAAGAAGCGCGTGCGTTCACGGGGCAGCACGTCGGTGTCAGAGGGTGTGCTCATGCACACACCCGACACCCGTAGGCCGTCTCCGTGTTCTTGATGTGAGACAGTTTCATTCACATTTCATTTCAGCAGCCCGTTCTGACCTCGCTGTTTCCAAGAAGAAAAGGAAAAAAAACGGCTGATACAAAAGGGAGTGAAAGTAACCTTCCTGAACAAATAAACTGGCAAGTGTATCTAATAATTGCCTGGGTTCAGCATTTTTCCGAGATAAATGAGTAAACTTTAAATGGATCTCTGCGATGCACTATCGCCGCCATGGCCATGGGCGAGCTTTATCCAATGATGAAACAGCGAGGCCTGGCGAGATAAAGATGATAGAAGGGGCGCTATCAGGTGGCAGCTGGGTAATTACAACTCTCTATTTGGTCTCTGCAGTGATGCTGCGTGTGATAAGTGGGGGATAATGAAGAAAACGGAGCGGTGATAATGCGGGAGCTAAATGGGAGGAAATAGCCTATCACAGCCCACAGCCTCCCGAGTGCCTATGGGGACTTCAGACTATCTTCTTCGGTTTCCATCCACAGGAGCAAAAAGAGGAACTCCCTCTCTCTCTTCTTCCTCCACTAAATTTATGTCTGGTGGGACAAAAGGAAACACTGAAAGGAAATCGAGGCTATGTGAAGAGAATATGACCTTTGCAAATAACTCTGAAGGTCACTATGTAATTATTCTAAAATAAAAGTATCCTATAATCTCGCCCATCCTCACAAAAGATGCAAGAGCGTTTTTAAAATGTGATTTGGCACAATTTTGCGGGAGAATGTGGCTTGTGAAAGGTCAAAGAAAGTATTTCTAATTATAGCCTGTCAAGTAGAGCCTCTGAATGGCGGGAGCTATTGGTTTGGTATTGTGGAGTCAAAGTTTGCTTACAGCAGAAGACAGGCCGAAGACAATCCATTATTTGTAAGGAAAGAAAGACTGCTTCTGGCTGATGTTTTAGGTCCAGGGTTTTAGAACAGAACAACCTGTGTAAAAAGTGGAGCTGTTTTAACCCTGTTCCTTTTGTCCCCTAAAGCAGGTGAAGCCTGGACTTTCCCACAGGCCTGGATTGGGACTTGGGACTTGGGACTCATTTTGTTTGCTTTTGTTTTACTTGGACCCTTTCTAAACCTCACACTGATGATGCATTGAACCAAGGGGGAGAAGTTTGTGAGTGTGTACCTGTGGTGTGCAAGGGTGTCTATGTGCATGCACAGATGATGGCTAAGGCCTTTTTAAAGGTTTTTCTTGTAAACGTGGCAACATACCCATAATATAAAAGTGACCGTCTTAAGTGTAGAGTTCACTGGTGTGAGGTACATTCAGACTGTTGTGCAAGAATACCCAGAACTCTTTTTCATCTTGCAGGATTAAAACTATCCTCATTAAACCTCTCCCCCCGCCCCCTCCCCCGGGAACCGCCATTCTGCTTTCTATTTTTATAAAGTTGACTACTCTAGAAACCTTATATGAGTAGTATCATACGGTATTTGTCCTTTTGTGATTGGCTTATTTCACTTAGTATAAGGTCCTCAGGTTTCACCGATGTCGTGGCATGAGTCAGAATGCCCTTCCTTCTTCAGGCAGAAGAATATTCCATTTTATACATACACTATATTTTGTTGATCTATTCATCCATCAGTGAACACCTGAGTTACTTCTACCTTCTGATTATTGTGAATAATGCTGCTAGAAACTTGGGTATACAAGTGTCTCTTTGAGATACTGCTTTTAGTTCTTTGGGGTATAACCCCAGAGGTGTAACTGGGTGTAATTCTATTTTCAAGTTTTTGAGGAATCATCATACTGTTCCTCGCAGGGGCTGCTCCGTTCTGCATTTTCCTAGAAATGTGTGAGCGCTTCGGTTTCTCTGCGTGCTTGCCAGCGCCGGTTCTGGTCCTTTCTGTTTTTTATATCGCCATCCCCGTGAGTGTGAAGTGCTGTCTCACTGTTGTTTGATTTACGTTTCCTTTATGACAAATGATATGAATCAGTTTCTCATGTGTTTGTTGCCTACTCTTCTTCGGAGACATGTCTATTCAAATCTTTGCTCATTTTTTGATTGGATTAGTTGTCTTTTTATTACTGAATTGTGAGTTCTTTATGTGTTCTGGATCCTAGACCCTTATCAGCTACAGAATTTGCAAGTATTTTCTTCCGTTCTACAAGTTATTGTTAACCTTCTTGACTGTATTTGTTGCTGCACAAAAGCTTTCAAATTTGATGAAGTGCAATGTATATATGTACATTATATATTTTGTTGTTTTGATGTTGGTTATGATTTGTTATATCAAATCCAAGGTCACAACTTAGATTTACAACTAAGTTTTCTTCTAAGAAGTTCACAGTTTCTTAAATTCATTTTTAAAGAGTGCAACTTAAAATTTAAGAAATCCCCAGCTTGTCAGCCATTTTCCAGTATTAATTTTATTCTGTGGAAAGGAGAACATGAATTTGGGTATGCCCATAACCATTTCTGCATCATTTATGTTTTATAGGTATCTGATTTTAAGGTTCCACTGACTGTCCCAGGGTGGAACTACGTGGACCTAAATGTGGGGTGGGGGGGTGGAGTAGGGTCTCTCCAGACTGAGGACAGAAAGAGCAATTCACAACTCTTAATTCTTCTAAGTGGTGACTGCACCTTATAGAAACTTTCTGGGCCTGCACTTTAAAGCTGTGTTATCTTAGCTGTAGGATGAACACACCGTACACAACTGTTCATTAATACTCTATGTGTCTCTCTCCCATAGTTAGTGTGTCCATGTTTTATTACGTTATGCCTAACGAAATTATTATCAACCAGTTGTTTGCCTGAACAGTCTGGAACCATCCAAACCTTCAAAGCCAACTCTGCATATTTATAAAGCTTCACTTTTCTTGTTTATTAAATGAACACTCTTCTGCCCCCACACAATTGTTGGCAGTTAGTGGAAAGAATTGGAAAGCCACGTTAGGGGGCTAGAACGGGGATTCGTGATCGTCCACTGATTTTTCGTCTTTGCCTTTCTGAAGCTTGTGTCATCTTCTAGGTCCCTTCAGTATTTAAAAGAACGAATCTTTACCTCCAAAACTCAAATGACAATCTCTCCCTTGACTCTATCTTCTCTTTCAAAACTCACATTTCTCTTCCTTTGCCATATTCAGAGATGTTCTCACGAGGAAGTAAAAGTTCACATTTGTCGCAATCATCCACCACACCCTCGCAGGTACTTTCCAAGTTGATTCTTTTAAATACATTCTAGACAAGAACAAGTTTTCCCTGAAGTCTGCATTCTCCGGTCAAGATATTTGTATGCCATAGTAGTCGATTTCAGGGCAAGGTACAGACTTCAGAGCACAAATAATTAATAATTATAGTGCTTTTATGCAGTTTTTCTTGTTTTCTCATCAAAGAAAAGCTAACCCTATATTTGACTGAAGAAAAAATTGTCTAACCTTCTTAAGTCTTAAAATTTAGCCAGTTAATAGTGTGTGCTCCTTACGAGAAACACCGTTGATGATGGTAATAATCATAGCTGACATTTATGTACAACTTACATGTGCCCGGTGCTGTCCTGGGTACTTTATATGCATTTAAATCATTCCATTCTCACCACAATCTTATGAGGTAATTATTTTTATCTCAATTTCCAGACGAGAAAACCATTCACTATACAAGAAGTTAAGTGACTTTTCCAAGCCATTGGTCTCAGAAGTGGTGGAGGTAGGATTCGAACTCAGGGTGTAGGCATCATTAACATCTCTGAAACCCTGTATTTTGAAAGGTCTGCAGATGTATTAAATATTAGATGTGGAACAAGGTTATCAAGATCACTTTGTACCTAAGACAATTTGCCTTGTTCTAAGTCATACAGAGAGTCGATGGTAAAGCTAAGATTTGCAGCCTGTGCCCTGCTCCATTGCTCTTCCCAGCCTGCCCCGGTATCACCACGCACGACAGGCATCTAGAATACAGAAAACTGCCGCCCACCGTGGGCCTTTAAACAGTTCCAGCGTGTGAGTTTCTATATTGACCTGGAAAAACAATTTGGATATTGATTTTTTTTCTTTTCTGTCTTTAGTTCAAGGTTGTTAGCATATCTATTAGTTGTCAAGATAAATATTAGCGATAATAAAGCAATACCTACTCAACATTAAAAATCTTTTTAGGGACAAGAAAGTTAAATGGTCTTTTGTTTCTCGACTGAGTTGCCTGGAATTGTCTTCCTTCCTATCTTCTGCCATCTTCACTGAAGTGGATGGAGAAAGAAAAGCGAGAATCACGTTATTACCTCAATGCTTCAAAATCAGGATTAATTCTCTTCCCTAAAGGAAAAATCACACAGAACACTGGGCCTCCTCATGCATTCTCCATTCCAGTGAGTAGCACCACCGTCCACAGGGGCATGTAAGCCAAAACTCGGGTATTCATCATAATCCCTCCCTTCTCACACCTTCTTACCTCCAGCTCATCACCAACCCATTGATTTTACTCCCTCCAAGACTGGTATATATATATAAACATATACATATATAAAGTCTTTCTCTGCCCCACCCTCTTTAAGCCATCCTTTACAGTTGAAATGATCTTTCTCAAATGGTATTATTCTCTAAATCTCCACTTGAAATCATTTAGTGACTTGTATTACCCTGCAGATAAAACCCAGGCTCCTTGGCATGGGGCATGGCCTATGACATCTCCCGGCCCATATCATTTGACCAGTCTCATTTACTACCATTTCCCCTAAATCTCACTCCTCTCCAGACACATCAAACTTCTTAAACTTTGAACATAAAAGTTCCCACCCTTCTTTCTCTAGGTAGCTCGTACACATCGTTCGTTCCTTGGTCCACCTCTTCTGGAAACCTCTTTCTCTCCCTTTTCCACTCACCCTTTCCTCACACCAGACACCCCTGCTCCACGGCCCGGGCGCTTCTCTTCTGAGTTCCGTTGTGTGCCCATGTGTATTTCCATCACAGCCTTTACCATGAACTGTTTCAGTCATGGGCCTATTTGTCTTCCCTCCCACGAGGCTGGGAATTACTAAGGGAAGATACTCCATGCACAGAAACTATTTTTTATTCTGTAGACTAACTGCCAAGTAATCTACAAATACAGAAACATGGAAAAAATAATTTCCATTAAACATTTCTCATTGAATTGGATATGCAAATTTAGAGAACTGAGAATCAAAACCTATATACACATGGTCAGTAGATATTTGCCAAATTATTCCCTTTAAAAGCAACAATGTTCTGTCTCAGCATAGTGATAGGAAAGGCATAAAGAAAGTGTCCCACTTTTTGGAGAGTTATCTCGCATGTTGTTCTCAAAAGCTGATATGATTCACCCTCCAACTCTGCTGGAGCGATCTTCACTAAGCCCCAGTAACTCAGTTGGCTTCCATCCTTACTAGTTTAAAGAAAGCTATAGATCAATGAGGACTGATAAAGGAGCTAAGAATCCTGTTCTCAAGAAACTTCAAGATCATCAACATGACCGCGACTCCTGAAAGGGCCCAATAAAACTAAAATCACAACCAGCAATCATAATAATAACACTAATCGTGATTAATAATCATAATGCTCTGCGCTGATGCCTTTCCTCCAGGGATCCAAAAGCTCTTTTTATAATCAGTGTGACCGACATTCTTGTTGGTGGAATGTTCCCTGTGTCCAGAAAAATCAACTGAACTGCTGATGTCGGTGACAGCAGTCCGAACAAGTCTAAGATCGGATGACACTAAGGGATAAGAGACAAGTTCTAGCTTTCCCACCAAGTTCTGTCAATCCTGTTTTCCATCATGTTCAACGGCCAGCAATTTCCAGGATATTATAAATCGACAGACACAATGGCTGGCAGTTCTGTGGAGGTCAGGAATTGTGTTAGAAGTGACTGCATGAAGAAATCCTGATTACAAGCATTTCCCATAAAAACAGTTCTGCCAAGGAAATGAAACTTTGTTCTTATTGGCCCAAATTCAACCTGTAGAAACCTTCAAATTTCAGTATTCCTAAAATTTGGTCCTGAAAAATTATTTTCAGTGTTGGTTTAATTTACAGGAAAAATTGAGTCTGGTAATTTTTTTTTATTAGTTTGCACATGGAATGAACAGACATACTTCTGTTTTCAGAATGAAGTCTTGGAAGTCTTTAATGGGAGAGTTTCCTGGGGTTCATCCATAGTTTAGCAGAATGTGGGGACTAGGAACCATCAAGGAAGGAGCAGGAGGTACCTGGGTGATCCGTTTATTAGGATGCTGCTCCCAAGTTTAAAACACAAAACAAAACCCAAAAATAAAAATGAAAATAAACCAAAAATGGGAAAGAAAGGGAGAATATTAGTGAAATGCAAAAGAAAAGTGTTCACTGAACCAATCAATCTTTTTTGAGCATCTACCAGAAGCACGGCATTTAAAAAGTTCCCTATGCATGTATGTGTGCATAGAAGATGATAAAAATAATACCATTTCCTTTTATCCATTTTTTTATTTTTATTTATTGATTTGAGAGAGAGAGGGAGGGAGAAGGGGGAGAGAGAGAGATTTGCTGTTCCACTTATGTATGCACTCATTGGTTGCTTCTTATAAGTGCCCTGGCCAGGTATTGAAACTACAACCTTGACATATTGGAACGATGCTCTAAGCAACTGAGCTACCCAGCCAGGGGTGACCCACGGCCTTTTACTAAATGCATTGGTCTTGTGCCATCCTCACTATTTTGGGACAGAAGTGTTTTGTCCAGGTCAGAAGTTTGGGTACAAAATATCAATGCATTAATCTGTTTCTTTAAGAATGTCATTTTACTCTTAAAGTCGGTTTCTTCTAACACAGGATATTAAGGGGATATGACACATATTTTGGACCTGTATGCACACCAGTGAATGGAATGTTATCAAGTTAATTGACAGGATTCACTTGATGTACGTGCTCAGGCTTTCCTGAAACCTCACCTTAAACCTTTCCTTCTGCCGGGAATGAAGAGTGCACTCCCCTGTGCCTTCAGCCTGTGCCCTGTCCCGGTCCCCGGGCATCCTGCAGCAACTCGACCATTCTTCGTTCCCTCTCTACTTGGAAAGGGTATTTTATGTTTGCACAGACTTTATGCATCGTGTTGCTCAGCACTTTCCTGGAACAGAAGAGGCTTGTGGACATTCGAGTCTTACCTAAGGTCGTAGGGTAAGTGGTGAGGATTTAGACTAAAAATTAGAATCTTAGGTCGCTGTCCTCCGCTCATTCTGTTTACTGAATGAGAATCATGGCTGACCACCCAGCTGTCAGTCTGGAGAGTCAACCCTTATTAGACACACTTTGACAACCAGTCTCTCCACAGGCTCCACTGGTAAAGGGTGGGAAGCACCAATTAATAAACAGCAATATGAGCAGAGATCAGCCAAAAGCCCCCGAGCCAATCTGTGTTACTTTGATAAATTATATTGGCCTTCAATTCACCCTTATGCTTGTCCCAGGGAGAACAAGTCTGTTTCACCTTCAATTTCCAGACTCATTCACCAGGAAACTAGTCTCGGTAAAGCCAAGGGTGGGCAAAGTAGGTTTTCAGTTGTGAGCACGCGGAACACAGCTTGTTCTTGTATTTTTAATGATTAATTATTGCATTATTTTCCATATAAGCAACTGTAAGCCTACGTCACCCAGCCCTGCATTTCATATTTTCCTTGAGGATTTTGTTTTCAGCTCACTCTCCTTTGCTGAGTAAGCTGTTAAAACACTAGTGGTTTTCACTTTCCTAGGCACCAAATCTGTGCTCCATCTCTTTAATCCCACAACATACAGATTTTTGTCATTTACTCCTTTTTCTTTTCCACTCACAGAAAAGAAGTGGAAAAGAAAGATTTCCACTTGTCCGAAAATTCCAAAATCTCTTGACAAGCATCCTAGCCATTTAACTAAAGGATATACATGAGCAGCAAAATTTTTTTGGCAAAGTTTCTATTTTCCATTAATGTACCCATCTGGACAGTTTGGTTCAGAACATCTTTTTATTCAATTCATGGAGGAAGGTTCGTGTGCTGGTTTCCAGGAGCTGCCGTGACAAACTGCCACAAACTAGACGATTTAAAACAACAGAAGTTTACTGGTTTGCACTTCTGGGGGCCAGTCTGAAATCAAGGTGTCGGCAGGGCCCGGCTTCCTCTGAAGGATCTAGGGGAGAATTTCCCCCTTGCCTCTCCCTCGCTTCCCTCGGGGGCCAGCAGTCCTTGGTGTTACTGGCCTGTAGCTACACCACTCCAGTCCCCGCCTCTGCCATCCGACTTCCCGCTGTGTATCTGTGTCTGACTGTCCTCTCCTTTCCCTCCTAAAGACGCCAGTCATTGCGTTTAAGGCCCAACCGAGTGCCCTCATCTTAACCAATTACAATCGCAAAGACCCTATTTCCAAATAAGGTCACATTCCGAGGTTCTGCGTGGACATGAATGTGGGGGATGGGGAGGGCACTGTTCAACCCAGTATGGTTCGCATCTTTCATTCCTTCTTACATTTCTCCCGAGGTCTTTCAGATGCACAGGGTCCAACCTGGCCATTCAGACCTTCTGGGGAAAGGAACCAGTCAACGTAGGAAGTGAAGCAGCACCGAGGGTAACCAACCCACACAACCAGGATTGGGTCCCACCGCCACCTGTTTCTGGCTTTGGGACTCGGCACAAGCTGCGTAGTTTCTTTGGGCTTCACAAACCTCATATGCAAATTGTAGTGACTTCTCTGTCATAATGGCCACAGTGGGGAGCAAATGAGATCATAGAAGCAAGGATCTTACATTTAGCATATGGTGATTCTCAGTAACTTTAGTGCCCTATGTTCATTCAAGAATTGGTGAGCAGGTATTGCTGGAGGAGGCAGGGGACAAAAGCCTTTTCAGATACCCCACTCTCCCCAGGAGTAGGACACGCTCTGGAAAAGAGGAGACTACACAGCATGCAGGGGGAAATGTGACTGATGTTTGTCATTTTAAAGTAGCTAGAAAAAACAAACTACACTCCTGGTGGATGATTATTATATTGCTACATTGTATTTACCCCTGACATATGGTGCCTAACATCTGAGAACCTGAAAGCTTTTAAGTAGCGTTCACTCATTATTCCCTGTGGGGTGGATGGCAAGTAGTCATCAAGCCTACTTTATAGTTGAGGAAACTGAGGCACAGTGAGATTCAGTGACTGGTTTAAGGTCAGCACCCAGCTGGTTGCTATGGGGACCAACAGCAGCCATTGCAGGAGGGTGGACAAGGGCCTGGGCGCAGAAGTTTAGCAGTTACGTTTATGTGTTCCCAGCCCATGGATTCAATGGTGCAGGCAAAATACTTTCTCTTAGAAGAGAAAATACAAATAAAGAAACTACAATAAGTGAAATGTGCCAAATCCACACAGTAGTATATTGTTCAACCATAAAAACAAATGAGCTGCTGACACCTGCTACAACATGGATGAACCTTGAAAACATAGTGTTAAGTGAAAGAAACCAAACAGCAAAGGACACGTGTTCTTGGGTTTAATTTACATGAAATGTCCAGAGTAAGTAAGACCACAGAAACAGAAGACAGATTTGTGGTTGGCAGAGGCTAGAGGTGGGGAGGGAAAGGAAAGTAATTGATTTAATGGGTTTGGGGCTTCCTTTTGGGGAGATGAACATATTCAGGAACTAGATAGAGGTGACAGGTGCACAATATTGTGAATAAATGCTACTGAATTATGCAATTTAAAATAGTTCATTTTATGTGAATTTTACGTGAATGAAAATGACAGCTAGCCACACCCGCTAGGTCCCAAGGATGACTTACGAAAAGCAGATTACCCAAATTTGCAAGGGCCACCCCTTCCACTTAGCTAACTGTGACTGCATGATGTTGGACTAATTCCTGAGTCCATTTTCTCAACTGTACAATGGTATCTCACCAAATAAGTGGTTTTCAAACTGCTGCTTTTTAAAGCTGCTTAACACCTTGAGACAAAACCTATGTAGAACATTGATATATAAAACAGACAAAAGTCTGCTTCATACTTCCATCTCTGGCAGTCCCAAGGGTACCCTCTGAGTTATGGCGCTCCGGGACAAAGTTGGAAATCTCTAGAATAGCTAATTTCTAAACTCAGGATCCCATGGCCTGAAGGGAACACCTTCCATCCCTGTTTAAAAGCAAGACAGTAAGGTGAGATGCAAATGCCAGTGATCTGCATGCTGTTGTTGATAAAGATGTGGCCTAGTGAAGACTTTGACCACAAAAGTATAAAAGTGAGCATGACAGGTGCAGCAAAATGTGGGCTGACCTGGGACTCCCAGCAGCCTGGGGTGTGTTGGGGACTCTAAGGAGGCGCCACTGATTCCACCTCATTCATTGTCTAAGACAGCCCAACAGGACCTGATCCAGGGGACCAAGAACTCAGTGAGATCCGTAAAAGTTGCCCAGCTGTTTTGAAAGTGGACTGAATAAATAATAAAGGGAGAGTCACTTGTGCTTGCTCAGGGTTCAAGATTTCTCTGGGCCACCCCTGGGGAGAGCTAAGGACTTCTCGTGCCAGGGGTTGATTAAGGAGGTTGTGGCTGGATATGGGGGAAAGGTACATGAGAACGCAAATGAGAAAACAAAACAAAAAGCCAAAGAACAATGGATCTAATCACAATGAGTTCTCCAAGTTCTTCCCACGTGTGGCGTGCATAAGGATTCATGCTAGAGCTATGGCCCTCCACAAAGACATCAAAAATCTTAATTCTGAGCCCCAGATGGACTTTTAGAACCTGCTAGATTATATAAAAACTCATCAACCTGACCAAAATTTTATAGGCCCATCCACTTACCAACATTCTTGCCTGATTTTACGTGCCCCCCAACCCAAAGACTTAAGATCTGCCAGGAGGACACCAAGAAAATAGGGCACAAGGAAGAGCTGAAAGTTAGTTCAGCAGAGCCAGCTCATCACTTCACCGTCCATAAATAAGCGATGGATGGGGAAATGAAGATGACGTTCACGTGTTCTTAGGTGAGGGCACTGTTCTGACTCCCACAGGGTCCAGAGTGTGAAAATCAACCATGGGGTGAAGGAATATCAAATACCTTTCCTAGGTGCTAGTCTGCAGAGCCTTTGGCAAAATTATCGTAAGGAAACTCTTCTGAGGAAGTTAAAGATGAGAAAGTCCATATTCCTATTATGCTGAAGCACACTGAAGGTCAGAGTTACAGGTAAAGCAAAGTAGTCTAGGCCAGTGGTTCTCAGAGTGCAGGGCCAGGGTGGGCATCACCTTCTCAGAAACACGCATGTTTACCCCCACCCCAGACCTGCTGAGTCAGAACCTGGGGGGGGAGCAGCAGTATGTGTTTTATCCAGCCCTCCGGTGACCCTAATGCGCATGACCCGCTGAGGACTTCTTTGAGGTCTTCTCTGCCAATGAGTTGCCTTGCTCTCAACGAGGAAACCAAGGCCCAAAGTCGGTAAGTGGCTCTCTTGTTCTCACCCAGCTGAATGGGTGAGCCAGAAAAAAAAAGATAAACATTTGGAAGTATTACAAATTATATTTTAAAAAAGAAGCCATATTTTTTTTTCTCCAAAGATTAGGAGAGAATTGATGGTTCCAGGGGAAAATCTGCTTTCTGATTCGTCAAATGTTAACATGCACAAGTCTGGGGAAAATCCCTCAGAACTCCCACGCTCACTGATGTGTCCTCAGCACCTGTGACAGGTGTGGCAAATAATAGTCACTCAATAAATATTAGTTTTGTTACGAATCAGTTCACACAAAGGCATTGGCAAGCACTTCATCCATTTCCTTGGCCTCTGCCCAACTTGCAGAAACTTGCCCAAGGAGTAGAGATTCTAAAACACCACATCCTCTGGCAGGAAATAATTAAAAAAAAATATTTTAGAGGAACATCTATGTGAGAGAGAAACATTAATCTGTTGCCTCTTGTATGCACCCTGATTAGGGACCAAACCCGAGACCCAGGCGTGTGCCCTGACCAGGAATCGAATCAGCCACTTCTTCTCTGAAGATGCCCAACCAACGGAGCCACACCGATCAGAAAGCAGGATGTAACTTTGACAAGCAGCTCAGTCTCTCCCCAGCTCCACCCAAACACTTCCAGCAGTGGCCTGAAAAGGAGAAATCCGCTGTGAAAACTGGAAAGCTAAGAGAAGGCTCTGAAATGCTACTCTCCTTTTATCCAGGCAACTTCCACACCATCTGGGCAACCTTCGCCAATTCAATGAGCTAAAATGCTTGTTGACTTTACCAGAAAACAAACTGAAAATGCAGACTTCGCATCTGTGAAAACTTCTCTTTTTAAAAAAGGGGAGGAAAGAGTGAACCTAAGGCGAAAGATCTCCAGGCCAGAGGATTTAAGAAACAAAACAAATTTTTCCAGGAAAAGAATTTGCAAAACATAAAAACACCTAAATAGAAAGAACAACATCAAAATTAAATAAATGTAAGTAATATATCTAGTCCATCTTTTTTCTCCATAGCAAATTCTTGACTTCTTCACTTGAAACATTGAATCCATAACTATTTTTTTTCTCTGAATTATTTGTCCTACACTAAGAATGTTATTTTAAATAGTTTTGATGTTTTAATTATTTTGTTAAAATTATTTAGCCTAAAAAATGTCACATCTATATTGAGAGACATTTGGAGCATGTTTTATTAGTCCAGCTATACTTATATCTGTTGATGAAAACCCTTACCATCCCCATGTACTCAAGGCTTATAGTACTATTAAAACTCTTTATTGAAGAGTAACAGCAACCAAATTATATAACACAAAATCTTACAACTACACCTAATAAAAATACTATACAATTAAGCCATTTACTTGAAGAACCACATGAACTTTGTGATCAAGTAATTTATATCAAACTCTTTATATGGGACAGTTCATGTACTGACAAATTCTGGACCACAAATACTTTAGGAGACCAAGAAAAAAAAAAACTTTTTGTCTGTTTTTCATACTGTGTCTTGTACCGCAATGAACAAAACAAGCTGTTTCGGGACAGGGATGCTATAGAACTACCTTTAAAAATGTGGTACGTAAATGGTCTCCAGTCCCTGGTCCAGAAACTGCCGCTGTAGCTGTCCCACTCCGAAGGAAAGGGTTTGTCTAGGAGACCAGCTACCCTGAAAGGTAAATTTTCTCAGGGATCCATTTTTTCTACCAACAAATCATAGCTTTGTTGAGAGCATGGGTTCTTCCAGCCTTAAAGGGGCAATGATTTCCTTCACATGCAAGCAGCTCACTTTTGGGGGGGGGCGGGCGGGGGAGATCAGCTGTCATCAGCAACACAGCAAACTCTCCAGCTAAGTAGCAGAGACTCAGGTTGTCTGATTCCCATTGCCCCTGGCATTTTGGGATGTAAAGCTACCACTATTAGCAAAATTCTATAATGAAACCACTTTCTCTGCACTTTCATGGTCGAATACAAAAGTTGGACAGAGACACCGCTCAAGTGACAGAAAAATAAGAAGAAAATGGCCATAAGGAGAGAACACCCAAGTCTGTGAGAGGCAGCTCTCAAACTAATCCAACCACTGGCCTTATAACATTTTAATAGCTGTCCTAATTCCCACCTTCATGAAATGGGGTAATAAGCATACCTGTAATCAACTCAATTCTTCTCTGGCCTGCATATTTAATAGCATTTTTCTGTGCCTTGGGCTCACTCTCTCAGCCCTCTTTGAATGCTCTCACTTGGGGAGAGGCATGAAATCCCACATATTATTATTTTTTAAATGTAAATATAATAGTGTTGTATTGGAGGTACAAATGTACTTATGTTAGGTAGATATGCAAAAAAGGCTTGTTTTTCCTCTCACTGTAATCGACCTGCTCTTCATCGTTTCAATACAATTAAACTCAGTCTGACCCATGAACCTAAGCATATGTTTATAAAGTAAGTTAGTCTCTTCTGGATAAATTCTGATTTTTAAGATTTTCACCATCGCCCCCTTGCCCAGAATGGTGGCTCCAGGTATACACGCAGGTGATGGAGAGAAACAGGGCCCGGCTCTCACACCGCAGAGAGCTGGTGTCCACGGCCAGCCTCGGGGGCTTGGGCAGCTCAGCCTGCGCAGCACTCCTTCCTGGTGACGAGCCTCCTCAGATCCCCACTGCTGTGTCTTGTGACAGGTCCACAAGATCAAGGACCTATCCCCTTAGGCCAGTATCCATCAGTCCAGGACCCCTGGAAAACTGGGGGTGCATTCCCTGCCTCCACACAGTGGTTGACTGAGAGGTGCCAGGGGACCAAAGCCAGGCCCTCCTCTGTCTCCCTGGGGAGGTGGGGCTGAAGCCCCTTCTTGCCTGTCCTTTCTCCACATGGCCAGTGTTCCCAGGTTCATGCCTTCCTGTTTCCTTTTCCCCAGCTTTGGGGCTATCATCATGAAACCTGACTTACCAGGAACACCCGGGACGAATATTTTCAAAATACTATGCTGATGACAATGAGAATTTTCCATACTGAGGATTCTAGATGTTTCTGGAAGTGTGCTTTCCAGTCCCACTGCTTCCAAACTTATATTCTTGCCAACTGATTATCAGCATCAATGAAGAGTCTTGTAAAAATACAGATTCTGAGCTTACCCGTTCTAAATGGGGGGGCGGGGGGGACCAAAACAGAAAAAGCAAGGCATAGAACAGCAACTTTACTGTTCTGCCCATGTTCATATTTTCTTGTACTTGCCCAAAGACTGGAAAGGAACACAAAAATAACTTGAAGTCACCTTTTGATGTCAGTAAGGGTGTGAAGGAGAAAGGGGGCAGCCGATCTTTTTGAATACTTTTGAGCTTCGGGTTTTACCGTTGAAAAGAAATACAATGGTTGTCACGTTTTGCAGTCGCTCTGATGAGGAGCTCCATCTGGGAGGCCCCGAGCAAGTTGGTTGTGAGATGGTCCTGGACTTAAATATGGTCACATCACACCACTAAAACCCTCCCATGCTGTCCATTTGCTCTGGGACAAAAATCTAACCTAGTTAGCGAGGGCTGGGAGGCCATCTTTGATCTGAACCTTGCCTGGCCTCCCCTCCTGTACCCACTCCTACCTGGCATCCCAGCCACCCCTCCAGTTCTTTGAACCCTGCTGTCTCCCCACCTCCCTCCCCCCCACACACACAACTTTATACTATTTTCCCTGCAAGATGCACTCAGGCATCACCCTTCCACCCTCTGCCCTCCGGAGAAGTCCCCAGAATAAACAGGATGTGCCTCCTGTGTCCTACCCCACGACAACTTTTCTGTAGTTGTCCTTTTTCTCTCCCACCTCCAGCACAGGGACAAAGGAAATCTCAGTGATGTGGTGTTTTTTGAATAGATGAAGAAATGACTTTTCAGTGCTAATGAAAAGATGAACAAACTATACATAGACCAAAGCTCATTAGATTGCTTCAATCTGTGACTTTTTAAAAGGTACATTGGTGGGTGTGTGTGTTTTAGTGGGCAAACATAGCAAAATTAGGGGCAGGATAATGGGCTGTGAGTGGTGGAGTGAATGCTAAGTTTGTTAATAGCTAGATAAGGATCGTTTGTAATTGGCATGTTCTTTGTATGCCCACAATGCCACTGACTGGTTTCTCAGGCCCTAGACAATGTTAGGCCTCACTCTTAAGTAAAGAAAGTATTTCCCTTGTTTACACAATGAATTTGCTTAAGGAGCTCTGTTTTCATGCATAAAACAATAGTGGTTTTACTTCTCTTCATACCCAAATTATCACACATTAGAAATGAATTGAATGAGGTCACACAGTGTTTACAAACATGACATGAATTGATTTCATGATAAAATAATACTTTGTAATCTACATGATAAGAAAAGAGTTTGTCATTTTCTATATAAAAAATTGGTAAAATTTTGTCACTTCATCTGTTTCTCTCTTGCCTTTCAAACAAATTACAATTATTGGGGAATACTGCCTCTTTACAGAATTTTTATTTTGTATTTTTAAGAAGAAATTATAATCATGAAAATATGAACGTGTCCTCTAACTTTGACATAAGATCTTCATCAAGGTAATAGCTCAGGCAGCTTTTGAAATAGACTTACCTGGCAAACACCCTGCTTCCTGAAGAAGAAATGAACAGTTACTGTCCTTTTGAACCAGGAGAATGCTAAGCCTGAAGGTAGATCAGAAAACGAACAAATACTTCTGGAACAGGATAAATTAAGGGTACTTTAATTCTTCACTGAGCATGTGTTATTTCAATTCAGCAGTCACCTGTAGGAATTGTGCTCACTTTCTGAGGTTGAACCCAGTCTGCCAATTCCCAAATACTGGGTCATCAATTCTGATCCACAAAAGAGTTTAAAAAAAAAAAGCACCAAAAATTGATTTAGCTTCCTGCTATGTATTAAATATGGTTCTAATGAGAGAACTAATTTATTTTGCAAGCTACGAATCCTTTGAAATTGGAATCCAGAAAATTATATGTAGGAGACACTTCTTCCTTTCCTAATTAAGAGGGGAGCATTGTCTTCATTATCCAGCTGGTTTCTCAGAAACTGAAGTCGGCCTTCCATATAAATATAATTTCATTTTATGAGGAGTAAGTTCTCCCACACCACATGCCTAAGCTGCTTTAGATGTAAATGGCCTGGCCCATGGAGGCCCGTCTTCCCAACTGAAATGCGAAACCCACCTTTCCAAATGGCTTCCTATTTAACTATCAACTATTAAGACCAACAACTGCCTAAAATAAAAGTCCGCGGCATAATAACCATTTGCACAAAACTAATTCCCTCAAATAGGCATGTCCTAATGGACCAATAAAACTTGCCTTGTCGTGTCTGAATGCAGCATTACGACCATTTAGAGTTGGCTATAATTGGTAGTCACCGCTCAGTGAGAGTGGGGGGGGGGGGCTTTTATATAATAATACATGAGACTGGGCTTCCACAGAGCCTTTCATCTGAAGATCTCAAAGCCCTTGACAAGCACTAATTAATACTCACGACACCCGAGTCAGAGGGGTAAGTATTATTATCCCCATTTTACAGATGAAGGAACGGTGAGGTTAAGTTGGGTAACCTGGTGAGTCAGGGGCAGAACGAAGAGTCCCTAATTCTCAGCCCTGTGCTCACACAAGCACCGCAAGGGGCTGCCGCTAGGAAGATAAAAGGAAATGCACCTCATTTTCGGAGACCTCAAAGTGAAGGTATCAATTATAAATGGGGACACAATTAAGCCATCTGATTTTTAACGACAAGAACACCATCTCATAATCTTCAAACTTTATTTTCAAATACTAAAAACGATTAAAAGTTGTTTCTTGGACCCTGCGGTGTAAAATAAATATCATTTGATCCTAAGAGAAGCAATTGTAGAAATTTATATTGAGTAATTTGATAAAGTGGCTAAAAAGTTTGTTTGTTTGGTTATTCATTTTCAGGATGGTGGCTCAGATTCTTACAACAGCTCTCAACTTCCTGAGGGCCGCGACCCCTCTTTTTAGATGTTGTATCCCAGCGAAGAATACTGTCTGGCACATTGCTCGATCAGTGTTAGCTAAACCAGCAAAACGTGGTAAGTGCTAAGGTGCAGGAGGAGCTAATGAAGATGTATAGGATGGAAGCGCACCCTAAGAAGGACTGGGGCTTCATGGGAAACATGGGACACCAGAAAGTAACCAAAAAAGAAGAGAGAAGGTGGGGTGGGCCAGGCAGTCAGTGAGAAAACACTGACCTTCTAGGTTCCAACTCAATGTGAAGGCTTGGAGGAATTCCCAGATAATAAGATGGTCACTTCTGGATGCTGCATTAACTCTCACAAATCATTGGGCAGCGTTCTTCAGTTGAAGTCAGCGGCCTTCTAAACAGCCTATTGGTTGTTTGTTTGTTTTTTAACTCATTATTTAGAATGCTGGATGGTGCAATAAATATTCTTTGCTCCAAGAAAAGACTTGGCAATAGCGTTGAGATGAGCAAGGAGCCAGCCATGCTGGCCCTTGTTGTTGTAGCTGTTGTTTCTCCAATGTCTCTCTGCCTCAGGGCCTTTGCGGATGATGTTCCATCTTTCAGAATACCCTTCCCACCTTCCATCCCCACCTTCTTCACCCAGCCATCCCCCACTTATCACCTGCAAACATCATTTTCCAACTCTTTAGACTAGCACTGTGGTTACATCTTCTGAAAGTTCTGAGTGTTATCTGTTCCTCTACCTAGCACAGATATTATTCTTTAGATGCCACGTGTCGGTGGGTTCTTCTTTCCCAAGTCTCAAAATTTGTTTATCATTACTCATTATAATTCATTCTTGTTTAATACCATCATAACTCCAGTGGAGAAATCTATCATTTTCCAGTTCTTCGGAGTGAGCATTTATTCTAGTTTCTCAGCATTTTCATGCCATCCACGATTTCTTTGTATTTTGCCTCAGCTGTCCTAAATACCGGCCGTCATTTCTTTTTTGCAATTAATAAATGCTCTTTTCCATAGGGGATACAGTGAACAATATTGTAATAACTATCTATGATGCCAGGTGGGCATGTGACTTATCAGAGAGAACACTTGGTAACCTATATAAATATCTGTCCGCTCTGCTGTAAAATAACACCATGTACAGTAAATGCAGACAATTAAAGAAAATAAAAAATAAGACAACAGAAAGGCGCCATTCAGAAAAATAAAATACAATAAAATAAATGCTCCTTTCTCCAGTGTCTTTCTCTGAAGCCGAGTTGGTCGTTCTGCTTTTGTCGAGCCTTCCAGTCACAGACCATGCGGCTTCGCCACGGTCGATTATAACTGACTAGCAATATTTATAGAACATTTCATCTCCGAGGCTTTTTCACATTTCTCGGAGACCTCTTTTGTGGGCTTCTTTTGTTTTTTTTCCCTTTTGCATGCAGCCCATTCAAGTATCCATTTATTTTCCACTTCATACATTTTCCCTATCATCTCTTTGCTCTTAAATGTTCCTTATCAGGTATTCTTGAATGCCAGCTCTTCCTCTTGCCCTGCTGTGTCAGCTACTGCAGTTCACCAGTTTGGGACAAGAGCACCCCCTAATTATCCAGGTTCTCCTGACCCACCTGGTCAGGAATCAGCCTTCAGGATCTCACAAAAGCATAGAACGAACAGCAAACCTCCATATTGTCTTGCCCTGAGATGTTACATGTATGCCCGTAGCACAGTTCAAGGCTCATTTTTAAATTTAGCTTTAGTCCTTCATGCTTTTCTCCAAAGCTCTTATTTTTAGGGGAGAACTAGCCTGAGAATAATACTAAGGATTTGAAAATGCCTGCGAACAAGTCTAGTGATTTGAGAATACTTACAACCTAATGTCTAAGAAAAGTTTGGCAGTTTTCTCTATTACCTGTGTAAGAGTCAACAAAGTATTCAAATATGTGTTTTCACAAGTTTTCAGGGCCAAGAAATTTCCAAACAGAACTAGAGCTATAATAGTAATAGAACTATGCTCCTCCTAAAAACAGCCAGTCCTAAAACAAACAACACGGACCCTACTCTATGTTTCATTTAGAAAGCCTATACGAATTACAGAGAATTGTCCACCTTTGGGTAAGAATCTCTAAAAGAAAAGAAAAAAAGGGATAACATGATAGTTTACACATTATCATTCTATTTGACTTCTAGTATTAAAGTTTGTTTGTTTTTTTTAAAGTGTGAAAGCCTGAGAAGCACAAGCCATTTTTTGAAAGCCCAGATTTCTGCCTGCCTGGAGCTGAGAACAAGCTGAAAACATGCATTTCTCTGAGGAAACCAAGCCCCACAACGTTACGATCAAAGCAGCTGAAGGAACGGTTTGGGGACCAGCCTGAGCATTTTGCTATCCAGATGCATAGATGATCGTATATTTTCAAAATATAGGAGTAAATGGGAAAACTGTCCCCACAAGTCCGTAAAGAATGTGCCTTTCTAGAATGTGAGATTCAGTTCAAGTTCTAAGTCTGCCACTAAGAAGGCGTAACCGGCCACTTAACAGCCATTCGTCAATTTCCTTTTTGTGGGAAACGAAGGCCAGGCGGCTCCTTTCTCCTTCTTGGCACTAGAAAGCACCCGTTAAAGGGGCAACAGGAAATTTTCTTTGATCTCCTTACTTTTGCTTCATCAGGCAGCTTTGCAATTTATACACCATAATGAAGTTCATTTTTTTATTTTAACACTTGAACTTAAAGATAAAGATACTAACATTGGAACCACACAGAGAGATCCATTAGCATGGCCACTGTGCAACAGGGAATTGTCATGGCCAAGTCCCCTCCTCAGCCACTGCTAGGAAGAGGGTCCTGTTATCTTGGTGACTCTGCTCTTAAAGTCACAGGAGTCCCCCGTCTCCCCATGTCGCCCTGGTTCGCCAGAGCTGCCAGATGCCCTCTCCTCCCCTCCATGGAGAAATCCTAGGCCACGTCTTCTTCCACAGCAATAAAGAGGAATGCCACTCTTCCCCACTGGTAAGGAAGACCGTAAGATTAATGAACCTCGCAAATGCAGCTGCTCTTCGTGCCTACGTGTGGAGAGTATGAGGAAAGTGGTAAGTTACTAAAGGGCACCTTCGTCACCTGAAAGGGTTCAAGTATGTCTTTGTACTTCAAACCAAGACAACTTTGTGACATTAAGAAAGTAAGTCTCAACGAGTATATAACCTTAGTAATGTGATCTTGGTAATACTCTTAATAACACAATCTTAGTCATGGGAATAGCTTTAATTCTGTATGTACTTTCAGGGTATCAGGCTACAGAAGGTGTTTTTGTCTCACTGATCCCTCCCAATCACCCCACAAAATGGACATCTGTGTTCTGGATGAAATGCTAATAATCAGATAGATTGAAGACCTTCTCTGACTGTCTCATTTTGCTCTGGTCTACCATGATACACTGTCTCCGGCTGGAATTGCCCTACAGATATATTCACAGCTTCTGGGTATTTGTATCAGGCATTGCCTGAGGGGAGCAACTGGCCAGGACTCACCTTTGCAATACAGATTTTCAGGTGTGGGCTGTGTTGCAATCATGTTGATGCCCCCAGCCCTCTATGACGTCAACAAAGGCACACGCTCAGGGAGTATTTACATCGGGCCTAATACTGGTTACATATTTTCTCTTCCACAACCAGGGCTTCAAGAGATAATTTAAAAATTTAAATGACTATAAGGCACCTTGCAAATATAAAAATAATTTGTAGCATACCCTGATAGCAAAAAGTGTTATATAAATGCTAAATAATAATACTGTAGAGCACCTATATTCTGTACTATTAAGCACTGTATAAATGCTAAGAAAAACAAAACAGAAAATGTTGTGTTTTGAATTGGCTCATAAATGTATTAGGCTTCTTGTGTTCCATACACACAGAAATTACATTTGGGACTTGCAACAAAAATACAAAAGCAAAAACTTGTCTGTTTTCCTAATTGGATAGCTGTGTTGGTCATTATAAGGCTTCACGTTATGATATATCTAATAAGAAGAGAACTTTTCTAGTTATCTGTTGCTGTGTAACAAACAATTCCAAACCTTAGTGGCTTAAATCAACAAGCATTTTATTACCTCTTAGGATTCTGTGGGCTGCCTGGGCCCAGTTAGGCAGTTCCAGTGCTCACGTGGTTCTGCTGGGGCGGGAGTCATCTGGAGGCTCCATGGGAGGGAATACTGAAGATGGCGCCTTGTGTGGCTGGTGGTGTGTGCGAACTGTTGGCTGGCTGCTCCAGCAACGATCACCTGAAGTGCCTCGTTTCCTTTGCACTCAAAGTACAAAGAGCTTATCGCGCTTCTGCTTGCACTAGAGAGAATGTCCCATTGGCTGAAGCAAGTCATGAGACCAAGTCCAGACTCAATGTGGGAAGGGTCTACAAGGCAAGAATTACTAAAACAGTGAAAGAGGAGCCATCATTATAACAAGTCACCATGGAGCCATTAACCAGGCTTGCAAATATCCTCAGGTCCCAGAGTGCCACCGAAGTAGACAAGACCCTTGCCAGCACTGACAACGCCATCATGGCAAAGAACTAGAATAGAAAGTTGCAGGATTTAAAAACCAGTCATTAGCCAGGCACAAAGGATCTCAGTGATGGCCTACATGAAATGACAGTGGAGGGCCAGCTAGGATGCTCGTGACCAAAGAATAACAGGACTCTCACACTCATATCACTCTATAGCTCCTCCTGTATCACTTTGGAATATATTCAACTACAAGTAGCATAACAGACAACTTCAGGGACTTTAGCCCTGGCTGGTGTGGCTGAATGGATTGAGTGCCATCCTGAGAACCAAAGGGTCATGGGTTTGATTCTCAGCCCAGGGCACATGCCTGGGTTGCAGGCCAGGTCCCCAGTAGGGGGTGCACGAGAGGCAACCACACATTGATGTTTCTCTCCCTCTCTTTCTCTCTCCCTTCCCCTCTTGAAAAATAAATAAAATCTTTTTTATTTTTAAAGGCAACTTCAGGGATTGTTAAAATAGGAATTTAATTATCTCACGTTATGGGAAATCCCCAAATAGAGGATTACTCAATCTGGTTCTACAGTTCAATCATTTTTTACCTTTCTTACATGGTCACAACTTCCTTACACCCTCCCACTCCAGGCACCACATCTGAGATCAAAGCACAAAGAGGAAGGAGGAGGGGAGGAGCCAGCATCAGCTCATGTGGAAGCAAAAGCTTTTCTACCATCTTCCAGCTGGCTTCCTCTTAAGTCTCATTGATTGGTCAGAATTGGTTACCCCAGCTGCAAAGGAGGCAGAGAAAGGGAATGTGGAGCTGGGCACTTTGCTCCAGGACATCAGCACTTTGTTTGGAAGCTGGGTGAGTTATATCGGTTAACAACAGTGTATTTCCCAACCCTGAAGTTTAGAAACGACCCCAGAAAAAGGGGGAAGCCTGAAGGCCATCTACAATCATGGTAGAATGGGGTCTTGAAACCTCCATTGAGTTTTTCTAAAGAAAAGCAAAGTTACGTGCAGCTGCTATGGTTAGATAGTGCCCCTACAGGGTTAGTCCCTGGCACATAGCAAGTGCTAGTAAGTGTTAGCTGTTTGGTAAAGATGACATAATAATGGTGGAGATGAAGATATTAATTATTATTACAATTGGCATGAGATAAATTAAGGTTTACCCATTCATCCAACAAAAACTTATTGAGCTTTTTCTTTATATAAGAATCTTTACAATTCAAATCCCGGGAAGTAAAGAGTTTTATGGGTGATTCATATAACCAGGGAAAAAAACAAGCATTTATTTTGGATACAACACTAAGAGAAAAGAATAAGTACTTTGGGGAGACATTCCTAATGATTCAGAATGCAATTCATTTTCTTCAAAAATAAAACTATGATTATGGGAAACATTATGACTTCAAAAAGATATTTTTTACATTAACAAATTCAATGAAAATAACAGTAAACTTTTGATTGAGCAAGGAAATATAGATACAAAATAGAATTGAGGCCAGCGGGACTATTCCTATTAAAAACTTGTCAGTTTTGTGTTGTCTTGTGGTTTTGTTTGATTTGGTTTGATTTTTAGCGTCAGCAAAAGATTAAAGCTGATACAGAAACCACGCATAAAAACTCCTCTGCCAGAATGCCTTCGCTGTGGGGCTGTGCCTGCTCTTTGTAATATAAAAAGGCACACGTCTACTGCGAGGCCCAAGCAGGTTTTCAGAGCCAACTCTAATGGCCCAGAATGGAAATGTTGAAGAAAAACCAAGACAGGTAACATAGGCCTGGAGGTAAGAGAAGGAACCAGAGAGAAGAGAATGGGGGTGGAGTGGTAGGAAATGTTAATGAAAAAGATTTCATGAAGGGACATGAGATTGAGCATTTGGAAACTAGTCAAATAAACAACAGGTTGAAGGTATACCCAAGTTACTGAGAACAAGATGAAAAATCCTTCCTTAGAAGAGAAACCTTTATCTCAAGTCTCCCAAAAGAGAAAAGGAAGGAAGGGAAAGGAAGAGAAGCAAAAGAGAAGAGAGCAGACAGGAAGGGAAGAAGCCGCCAATAAAGGGAATGATCAAAGAGCATGAGAAACAAGTCTAATATGATCAAATCAGAGCCTCAGAAGAAGGAAGCACCTGAGAAACAGCACACTGCTAGGCAAGGAGAAGAGATGCAATACCCAGGCTAATTTTAAGAAGAAAATCTGAGAGCTCTTTGAAATCACAAAATGTGGTAAAAAGAGGAATTTAAAGGTACAATCCATCTTGATGTTAATATTACGTAAAACTTAGGTCTGAAAACTGGAGATAAGTCTGCACTACTCAGAGGAGAAACAATGTAAACCCAGCTACAGGAAATAAAGATAATTGGGTTGTTCAATGTAGTTGTTCAAAAATATAAGAAAGGAAAAGAAGATATAAGATCAGAATTGGGAAAGAGAAAAGAATCAGATCTAATAACTCTTAATTAAGCACTTACCATAACTCAGGTCTGTGCTAGGACTTGCATGTACCTTGGAAAATGATGATGGTAACCTACAAGTAACCTCTGAAGCATCAAATATTTGGAATCAATATGAAAGAAAATGAAATGCGAAGATGTCTCCTTATATATAGTATATAACATATATTATTGCTTATAACATTATTATATATAATTGTATCGTATTATATTAATAGTCTGGAACATTACAGAAAAGGAGGCCAGCAGAATTAGTATGGGCAAAGAGGAGAGGCACTCTGGCCATGTCCCCCGAGCCGAACCCTTCCTCAGTGACCAAATCTGGAGGAGTTTTTTAACCCTGAAATTATGGAAACAACAAAAGGATTGCTTGAGAGCAAATAACTGAAACTATCATGTATGTAATGAGGACAGAAGATATTATTTTACATATAACATATTTTATATCGACATTTATACTTATATACAAATATGCATATATTTGAATCTACAAATTATAGAGTGGATTTTGATGCTTACCTTTAGTTTCTCTTCACTAAGAGGCTTCTGGGGAGAATTACAAGGCCTGATTAGGGAACAACTCCTCTTATAGAACACTCTGGCACCCCAATGTTCACAGCAGCGTTATTTACAGCTGCCAAGGGCTGGAAACAGCCTAAGTGCCCATCAGTCAATGAGGGGATCAAAAAACTGTGGTCCATTCACACAATGGAATACTACACGGCAGAGAGAAAGAAGGAGCTCCTACCCTTCACGACAGCATGGATGGAACTGGAGAATGTTATGCTAAGTGAAATAAGCCAGGCAGGGAAAGATAAATACGATATGATCTCACCTGTAACAGGAACCTAATCAACAAAACAAACAAACAAGCAAAATAGAACCAGAGACATGGAAACAAAGAACAAACTGACATCAGCCGGAGGGGAGTGGGGAGGGGCATAAGGGTGGAAAGAAGGGAAGGGACCAGTCAAGGAACGAGGTATGAATGACCCATGGACATGGACAACAGGGTGGGAATTGAGTGTGGGAGTGGGGGTTGGGCTGGGTGGAGAAGAGCAAAGGGGGAAAAATTGGGACAACTGTAATAGAACAACAACAAAATACTTATTTATAAAAAAGGAAAATAATCATCATCATAATAAAGTTGCGTTGCATGCCCTAAAAAAAATAAAAGGACATCCTGGATTTCCCTTTTCTGTTTCTTCTGAGCCTCTGCCACGGGTCCCACTGTTCCTGTCTTCCTGACACCTGTTCTGGAATCACTGTTTGAATCCTCACCATTATTTTCTACATTTTAATGAGTGTGTTACACAAGTCAATGATATTTTTGCACCATTGTTGATTGCCAGCATTTGACCACAAACACTGATTTCTTCCTAAAGAACTAAACACTAGGATTAAATTTTAATGGATATGCTCATCAGGGGGGATAATTAAAAACATGATGTGTCATTATAAAACACTTTTTAGGTGTCACAAAGACAAAGCAATAAATTTTACCCAGGTATTTTGGAGGCAAATAAACATTAAGGCAACTCTAATTCGTGCTTCACTGCAAAATAAGGGAGAGTAAAAAAGGTCACCAAACTGTGACATAGCCATTCAACCTTGTCAAAAACCCATATCTATCTTTCCTTCCCATGATTTTTATTTCTTCTGCGTGTTAGTAGCAAAGTGTGGGGGAAGTAATAAATTACTGTAAAGAAATGAAAATTATATGACAATTCCGTCACTCCAGTGGTTATTAAAAACTTTTAACCTGCTTACTATTCCCTTTGTGGAAACCGCAAGTGAAATATTTCTGTTGACTGTGGGTGAAGTTGAAAATTCAAAACCAGTAGCTTAGAAAGATGAATCCAGCCCACACAAGCATGATGTTTTGAAAGTGTCAATGAAATTAATTGGATATAAAAATAAGATTCAGGTTAAAAAAACAAATAAATGAAACAGCTCACTTGCAAGACTGCAGTATTTGGCCATCGGCCCTATTAAATTCCAGCTTATTCCAGAATGTATGTATGCATGTATGTGTGTGTATTTATTTTTCCCTGCATCAAGAACAATACATTTATAAAATGCCCTGGAAGAGATGTATTTCACGGTGACTGAAAGTTTAAGCATGGAGCCAGTTCTAGAGGTCTTTGCAAAGCGTGTTGTGTGTGGGGAGAACCTTGAACATGGTGCTTGATGCCCTGGGACTTGGTTTCATGGGTTGTTGTATCCGAGCTACTTAATTCTTGGTGATTTACGTGGCCTGGTGTAAGGAGGGGCCGGACCTGGTTCCCTCCGCTTGCGTAGTTGATCGGCGGGCTGAAGTCCACCAGTCCCCTATTCAGTCTTGTCAGCGTGGGCTTGCCTATCACCCTTCATTGTGCCTCTTCAAAGAACAGTTGCCACTTTCTCTGGTAACAGCTTTCTTTACGAGTGCTGCTCATGTGCAATAATCTTTTACCAGTGAGGCCACGATTTCCTTAGCACAAGAAGAGACATTTATCTTACCACTAATGGATAATTAATTTTAAAAATGTATATTATGACACGATTAGGAGAAAAGAGAAAAAGGCAGGCTGGACAATGGGACTAAATGTCCCTTCCTCAAATTGACTCCTATTTAGTTCCTCCAATGTCATCTCAAACACAGATAACTTTTCTTTCATGAATTGTTCTCCTGAATGATTTATATGTGTCATGTTATCTGAGGCTCTCTCTGGGTCCCCTGGTGGATTTAGCCAGGCATCAGCTGCATAATTGTTAATTTTACCACTATAAAAGGTTCCGATGCAGAAGAGATAGGGTGTTGGTGGAAGAATTAATTGAAATGTATCTCCCAATCACACTAGGCTCCTACTAGGTTTCCCACACACACACACACAAATTACACTTTAGATTTAAGGTGAAAATAAGTTGACATCTTTGTCCCTCATGAAGCTTTGGGTCTAGTTGTGAATGGGAACCTTAATTGTTTCTAACACTCATGAAGGTTTGTCACCCTGAGAACAATTCTGGGGACTGTACAGGTCATGGTCTAGCGCACATTTTCATAAGTAGGGGCGGTCCTGCAGGCACAGGCCCACGAGAGGGAGGGTGGGAGGGAAACTACGGGAAAGGAAGTGAGGAGGACAGGGGGGAAGGAAGAAGAATGAAAAGCAATGAAATAATATGGGTGATTTATTACTTACTCTGTAACCCTCCTTTCATTACCTCTCAATGCTAATTGTATTTTTTCTAGGCTGTCTATACAGCCCAGGAAAGCAATATAAACTAATATGGGCAACATGGCAGCCCCTACATTTCCTTTCAAAGAATGTATGTCTACATGGGTATGGTCTAAAAGGGCCTTTGGGATGATTCTATTTAGATAGTTGAGGCCATAAAAAGCAAAAGCCTGTGAAGTGTAAGTTATTGACCAGTTTCCATTTCTAGTCTACAATCTGAATGCTTCTGGATACCTCTCTCTGTCAATCAGGCAAAAAACTTGTGAGTATTTATGAAGGACTCTGAACAGGAAAAAGCTTGGTTCACGGAGCTCATAGGTGGGAGTAAAAAAATATTTCAGAAGAAGCTCATCCTATTTATTCATTCACTCGCCAGTCATTTCATTCAACAAACATTTCCTTAGCACCTAGTAAGTGCCTGGCACTGCTCCAGCCACTGACGGGGCACAGGAACTGGCTCCTTCTGCTGAAGGAGTTTGGATAGTAACACAGCAGAAGAGCGAGCAAGGGAACAATCACAAGGGAGTGGGAAGCTCGGGGAGAGGCACCAGAAACATTTCAAACTCACATGTCTCATTGTTGCGAGTGAAAATGCCACCGGATTTTACAAACTGGGCCAATTTCCAGGTAGAGTTTTCCACATACCCAAACCCTCACCGGTGCCCATTTCTGCTCAGCTTGCGGTTCCAAAGTGGCATAGCGGTCTTGGCAGGCTGTAGCCGAACCCTCCACACTGTGAGGAAGAGCTTTCAAAGCCCCCTTACCTTTGGTGAGATCCAACCAGTCCATCTAGTCCATCTTTATTAAACATGAAAGCTGGAAACTGCGAGGTGGTGAAGGGTAGTACACATCACTTTCATACTGCATATTGAGTCTTCAGCAAACCAAAAGAGCATGCATGTCTCTTTCTGTCTCTCTCTGTCTCTGTCTGTCTGTCTCTCTCTCTCTTTTGCCACACAGCAGATTCAAGGATTATGTGCCTATAATTTCAGGACACAAAAGCTCAGCTTCTGAAAGCCAAAAGAAATGCCAACTGATCTGCGAACATGCTTATATATTATGTATTGTATTAAGACATAAGGCTGTCATCCGAGTCTTTCTCTAGTCAAGCTCAAAGACAGCCTGTCGGGGTCAGGAACAGGGAAAGTTTACTCATTACTATTGGTGCAATCTTCTGTTCATGGCAATCTGTGTCTTTAATTGCATTTTCTTTTTAAAGCTCAAAGCAGGCAGGTAGATCTATAGACAGAATTACAATGCAACAATTGAGAATCAATGATTTTCTAAGCCAGAGATATTGGGTATTTAATTTTGCTTTTTAATCCATGCGGTGGTGGGCTCTTATGAATACAATAGAGAAGGAGTTATGTGCTAATCAGTTTATAAGACAGTATGGAGAAAATGCATAATAGACCAACCAAATGTAGAAATACAATAATACAAAGAAACCTAATCTACTGCAAAGCTTTAATTTAATCCTTCCGCAACACAGGGGATTGGAAAGTGGCTTATAAATAGCTCAAGAACGAGTAAACTGCCTCGCCTAAGTTAAAAACCTTTCATTCTAACTTACAGTTTATACAAATTATTGTTTAATTTTTACATAAAGAAATCATAGATCATACCTAAAGAAGAGATTATTTATAAATAATAACCTAAACCATTTAAAAATAGCGGCAAGAACAAGTTCTCAATGCCAGTGAGGGTGAAAATGCTTCCTTTGCACATGCATTAGGGTTTGCGTGCATCTGTGTGTTTGTCTAACAAAGGGTAAAGGTGAATGAAAATAATGCGAAGTAGTAAAAAGTCACCTTTTAATATTTTGTTTTATTATTTGATGTGAGTAACGATAATAAAAGATAGCCAAGGTTATATTCATAACCATATCTATGAAAAAAAATAACCTCGTAACCGATGGAAATACTATTTGACTTCCTTCTTTTTAAGAATAATGAAAAGCTGAGCTAGTGAACACAATGGGACTTTAAAATAGGAGCATAAAATAAAGAAGTCTGTTATGATGTTAGCAGAAAGTATCTTTTCATCAAACCCAATGTTTGCGATTCATAAACTCTTGTTAGTGAGGTTTTTAGTTACTCTTCCTGAAATTCCGTTCCATGCTAACATTGCTTGGCTTTTCTCATGTTCCTTGCCTCCATTGGTTTTCTCGCTATTTAACCATCATCTCTCCTGCCTGTCGTTTTCTTTTTAGTCTTCCTTATTCTCTTTCTTTGGGGGTGTCCAACTTTTTGGTGTCTCTGGGCCACAATGAAGAAGAAGAGCTGTCTTGGGCCACACATTCAATACACAAACGCTAACGAAAACTGATGAGCAAAAAAAAAAAGGTTTTAAGTAAATTTACGACTTTGTGTTGGGCCACATTCATAGCCATCCTGGGCAATGGGTGGGACACCTCTGCAACCCTCTCCCCACCCCAAAACTGAGAGAAGTTGGAACAAGTGTCCTTTCATTAGCTTTTACCTGCCCTTTGTCCAAACACACCAGAAACAGAGAGCAGATAAAGAGGACAGTGCCCCAGAGAAATGTGCTTCTGAACTGTACCTCCTTGCTTTGCTGTGATCCCTTTCCCAACTCTTGTAAATAAGGAAGTTTTAATGTGTTTTCCATGAGTATTCCTAGTAGCATGTATATTGTGTCCATATTATAGTTACTCACTCAGTATTGTTGTACCTAATGAAAGCCAACTGTGGGAAAATCAAACAGCCCAGCTGTTGTGTTGGTGCCATCACATTACTAGATAATGTCACCGCCTGTCATTGAAGGAAAACTTCTCAAATGGAATAAGACACAAATACCAACTGCGCCCAAAATAGATTCTGGCTGTGGCAGCAGGATGGACATGTATAGTGCCCATCAGAATGAAATGGTCATGTGTTCCTGACAGTGGGGGAGGAGGAGAAAGGTAAGGATTTTGGTCTCTGCAGATCCTGGTTCTGTTCCCTGTTCTACGTTCGGTACACATGTGACTGCTGACAATTTTTTAATCTCTCCCCATCAAATGTAAACATACCACCAGTTTAGCAGGAGTTCCATTTCGTATCTTTATACAGGTGTGTGTCTCAGAGACCAATGGCCTTGCATTCTTATTTGCTCATAATATTCTTCTGTGCAGTCTAAAAGAGACAATTCAATGTCATCAAATTCAGAAAATACAAAATGGTGACAACTGATATACCAAAATGGTTTGGTGAAGTTTGAATCAAGAAAGAATAATATTATTAAACTGTAAAATTTGTTTTTTTTTTTTATCTCAAAACCCACATAGAAATTTTTAAAAAGGGAGAGGAGTTATAAACTCAAGATGTGGCAATGCACCCAAATCTCTTTACCAAAACTTGGGTGTGTAGAATGTCACTGTTATCGGCTCTCAAAAATAATGCAGCAGTACTAAGTGAAAACTCCTTAAAGTGACTACGGGTGACCAAATGCCTAATATAGTGAATGTGGATAGTTTTATCAGCCACTGAGGGATAAAGAACAATGAGAAAAGAACTGTTATTTCAGACAGTTGCTTGATTTTCCTCTTCCGTCCTACTTCCTCTCCAAACAAACCACCCAAGAAAGAAGCAGCATGAAAACACACCAATAAGCTCCATGAAAATAAGAGGGAAGGGAAACTACTTAGATTAAAACACACTAAAGAGCCCTGGCCTGCTTGACTCATTTGGTTGGGTGTCATCCTGCAAACTAAATGGTTGCTGGTTCAATTCCCAGTCAGGGCACAGGCCTGGGTCGTGGTCCCCAGTGGGATGCACGACAGAAAGGACAGATCGATGTTTCCCTCTCACATTGATGTTTCTCTCCCTCTCTTTCTCTCTCCTTCCCCTCTCTCTAAAAAATAAATAAGTAAATATTTTTTTAAAAACACACTAAAGTGATGGCAATTATATACAACATGCAGGTTTTGTTGGGATTCTGATTTGAGCAAACCAACAATTTAAAAGTGTTTTTTGGAAAGAAAAATGGATATAGACTGGGTATTAGATTGTGCTGAGTAATTCTTACTAATTTTGTTGAGTGTGCTAAGATATTGTGGTTCTGCTGAGAAAAAAGCCTGTATCTTTTGGAGGTATGTCCTGAAATATTACTAGTGAAATTACACAATCTCTTGGATTTGCTTTAAAATACTATAGAAAAAAAGATATGGAATAACTAGATTACAATGAATGATTACAAATTAGAATGTTGGTAATTACTGAAGTCGGGTGACGGGTTCATCATACAATTTTTCTCTTCTTTTGTTTATGTTTAAAACTTTTCATAAATACAAGAATAAAAAATAAACCACAGCTAAAATGCGTGGCAATCCCCCAGGCTGGAAGTAGAATCCATGGCGCTGGCCAGAAAGACAGGGTGCGTGATTATTTTCAGGTCAGTTTTTAGGGGCAGAGGCCCAAGGACTGAGTGGTGGCCCTTTCCCAAGCAAGCTCTCAGCTTCTTCCTAGACTGGTGTCACCAGGGGATGCGTTTCTAGCACTGCTCCAGCTCAGGACCAGTCTGCTTGGCTTCCTAACAACCAAAGCTTTCCCCAGACAACTTGTTGGTAGTGAATAAAACAGTGTGATGAGCAAGGAGAACGCACGTCAGCTGTGAGGTTAAAAGGCGACACCTTCACTGAGAGTTCACACCTGCAGCTCCATCATGCCCACTCACATCACAGAGCTCATATCTAATGTCTCGTTTCACTTTCCCTGTGACACCCATGCACCAAGGAAGGGAAATTTCCCAAGCGACTGATGCGTGTCCTGAGAGCTTGTTTGCCTGTCTGTCCATACCCTGGTCAGCAGTTCTGTCAAGGAAGTCAGAAAAGAATAAAGACCCACTGTCCAATTGTCGAGGCTTTGGTCTATGGGTGAATTTAGAGCTATGCTGTATGTATTTTTCTTCCATATTTTAGAATTTTTACCTCAACTCTCAGAGTTGGGTCTCCTTGTTGTAAAATGGAGAAAAATGTTTTAAAAAGTATATACTCCCTAGAGTAGTAGTTACAAGTATTAAATGACCTCATTCAATTACAACTTTTAGCACAGATTTCAACACATAGCTCTCAATAATATATAATGATGATAATAGTAAGATACATTTTTCTAAAATAAAACAAATTACAATATTCATTTGATCATTAATAACCAAAATTACTCTCTTCTTGCAAAAATAATACTCCTTATCTGAGTCAAAATAATAGCACTGGTACCAGGGAAAATGTTGAGTTTTGACCATGAGAAAAATTATTTAGAGTCACAAAAATTTGCAGATAGCCATTGCTAGAAATCTGTCAGTGGAAGTCACACTGTCATAAGGAGTTATTTGGGGAAACTCAATTTTAGAAAACCTATCTGAATATCTTTTTAAATTCTTCTCTCTCCTCACTCTTATATATCTTTGATGCAATAAAAAGAAAGCCCTTTTATGTGAAAACCAAGCAGTTTTTGTTTTCATAAACCCTGAGTGTCAAAGATGAACATTATTGTATGGGTTTATCTCATACTGGAAGCTAATAATAAAGTTCTTGTCGATCTAGAAAAAAAAAGAAAGAAAAGAAAGCCCTTTGTGTGTATAACTGTAGTTGAATCTGTGATGAATTTCTCTTGCAGATCGGTGTATGGTATTAGACTGGGCAACTTAAACAACAGATATTTATTTCTCAGTCCTGGAGGCTGGGGAGAGCTCTTTGCCCAGCTTGTGGATGGCTGCCTTCTTGCTGTGTTCTTCGTCATGGAGAGAGTCAGCTCTGTGTTTTCTTATAAAGACACTAATCCCAGGATGAGGCCTCAGGACCTCATCTAAACCTAACTGTGTTCCTAAGGCCCTATCTCCAAAGTCCATCGCATTGAAGATTGTGACTTCAACCTATGAATTCGGGGAGGAACCAAATACTCAGTCCATCACAGGCAGCTATTATTACGATTGTAAATGTTGCTGAGAACCAGAAGCTGTTGAAGAACTGAAAGCAAAACAATGGAATGTCTTTCAATATCTGCCGAGGCGTAAATTCTGGAGCTGAGCTGAACCTACTGGTAAGGGACTAAATGGCCTAGGCTTCAAGTAAAGGGGATGGAAGAACAGAATTTAAATGAGCCCATATGGTTATTAGAACTAGGGAATTTTTTGAGTAGAGAGACATCTGGGTTTTTTGTCCAAACTTTTAGATATTTAACATTCTAAGAAACATGAGTGAGTATTACCTATCTAGAAAATACAAGAAAGATAATTGGTTCAGATATCACAATTATCATAACAAGACTCATTACATATGGCAACAGGATTTTTTTTCACTATAATTTTCAGAGAGGCAAAAGCTGTCAAGCCATTTGTGTCAATAGCCAGATGTGCCATCCCCTTTTGCAATGAAACACAAAACAAAGCTTCCTGGACTTCCTGGGAGTCTATTTCATTTTCCAGATTAGAGAAGTTCTCCTTCATTATTTTTTCAAATAAGTTTTCAGTTTCTTGCTCTTCTTTTTCTCCTTCTGGCACTCCTATGATTCGGATGTTGGAATGTTTAAAGTTGTCCTGGAGGTTCTTTATTTTGAATTCTTGTTTCTTCATTATTCTGGTACAAACCATTGATTTGAGTCCCAGTTTCCTTCCCGTCACTGTTGGTTCCCTGTACATTTTCCTTTATTTCATTTTTCATAGCCCTCACTTTTTCCTCTATTTTGTAACCATACTCAACCAGTTCTGTAAGCACCCTGATTACCAGTGTTTTGAACTGTGCATCTGATAGGTTGGCTATCTCTTCGCTGCTCAGTTGTATTTTTTTCTGGAGCTTTAATCTGTTCTTTCATTTGGGGCATTTTTTTTTTTATCTCCCCACCTGTTAACAAGGGGTGGAGCCTTAGTTATTCACCACGGTGGGGCAACCCTCATTGCTGTGATGTGGCGCTGTATGTGGGGGAGAGGTCCAAGAGGGAATAGTGCTGCTTGCTGGGTTCTTGACTTTCAGTTACTTCCTCTGCTACCCACAAGCAAATTGGGCCCTTCTGGTGCTGATTCCCAGGTGGGTGGTTTTGGATACGTTCTAGGACCCTGTGGGTCTCTCCAACAAACTCTCCTGTGAGGCTGGGAGTTTCCCCTGCTGCTGCAACGCCCACAGGTGTTTGCAGTCAGGGGTTTTGAGGCTGTATTTTCCTGAACTGGAACTCTGGGTTGTGGGTCTCTCTCACTCCCCAGTTGTTCCTCTCCGTTTATCTGCATGCAAACGTGGGACTGCCTGCTCCGCCAGACACCACCTTGCCGTGAGTCCTCTCTGTCCTGCCCCTCCTACCAGTCTAGATGAATGTTTCTTCTTTAACTCCTTGGTTGTCAGACTTCCATACAGTTTGATTTTCTGGCACTTCTGGTTGTTTTTTTGTTTTAAAATTTATTGTTATCCTTCTTTTGGTGTGGGAGGAGGTAAAGTGTATCTACCTATGCCTCCACCTTGGCCAGAAGTCTCTCCCACTTAATTTTCTGTATATCTTTCAAATCCTCCATTTCATTCCATCCTCACACACACGTGAGTGCAAACAAACCATCCAGGTAGATCATAGACCTCCAGCTTCCCCTGTGCTGCACAGTCAGAGTGGTCTTTTTAAAGATAAATCTGGTTTAGCTTACACAGGCACTCATGCCCATGGGTCAGTCATGTACCGATCTCTTTAAATGACTGACCGAAGGCTCTCTGTGATCTCCCTTCCTCCCTCTCTAACCTCATTTCTATATGATCTACCTTGAATTCTGGCCCAACTGAACTTTTATGTGTTCCTCAAACCCCCTGGGCTATCTCTTGTCCTTGGGCTTTTAATGTGCTTTTATACTACTTTCTAGAACTTTCTTTCAACATCATCCTTTTTTCAACTCTCTCTTTTCAGTTAACACTTACTCATCCTACAATTTCAGCAGGAAAAGCTTCTTTTTTTAACAGTTAATCTTTCATTGTATTTTTTTCCATTTCCATTTACCCCACTTATACCCTCTTCCACTTTATCCCAGTAGGGTTGGTTAGAAGATCTTGACTTTTTTGTGAAAGCCATTACTC
>VMDR010005832.1:0-48909 GCA_007922815.1 Macrotus californicus | reverse complement strand
TTTTTCTTCATTTCCCTTATTGTATCCTTCATTTGTTCGTCTAATTTGCGACCAAATTCAACCAAGTCTGTGAGCATCCTGATTACCAGTGTTTTGAACTGTGCATCTGATAGGTTGGCTATCTCTTCATCACTTAGTTGTATTTTTTCTGGAGCTTTGATCTGTTCTTTCATTTGGGCCATTTTTGTTGTCTTGGCGCACCTGCTACGTAGTAAGGGGCGTAGCCTTAGGTGTTCACCAGGGCAGGGCGGCCACGTCGCTGCGTTGTGACGCTGTTTGTGGGGGAGGGGTCCAAGGGGGAACAATGGCGGCCGCTTCGCTCCCTGCCGGTTACCAGACACCCTCCGCACTACCCACAGTCCAACAGGGCCCCTCTGGTGCTGGCTCCGGTGCCGATCCCCGGTGGGAGGGCTGTGTATGCTCCAGGACCCTGTGGGTCTCTCCAACGAGCTCTCCCGTGAGGCCGGGAGTTTCTCCCGCTGCTGCTGCCTCAACTCCCACAGGAGTTTTCAATCAGAGGCTTTGAGGCTTCACCTCCCCGCGCCGGAACTCTGGGTTGCGGGGTCCGTCCCGCTCCCGAGCCGTTCCTCCCCGTTTATCACCACGAGGGAGTGGGATGCCCAGTCCACAGCCGCCACCTCTCCCGGCCAGCCGAGCCTTTCCCGGATCCGCCAGCCATCGCCCCGCCTCGCGAGTCCTCTCCGCCCCTCCTACCAGTCTGGATGTATGTTTCTTAATTTCTTGGTTGTCAGACTTCCATACATTTCGATTTTCTGTCAGTTCTGGTTGTTTTTTGTTTTAAAATTTGTTGTTGTCCTTCTTTTGGTTGTGCAAGGAGGCACATTGTGTCTACCTACACCTCCATCTTGGCCGGAAGTGCCGGGAGCTCTAACCATTTTTTAACTCTATATGTGATAGATCATTTGCCTCCACTTCCTATAGCTCTTTTTCTTGAGACTTCTCCCCAAACCCCATAAGTTGGGTATTATTAAAATGATCTCCATGTTATAGATGAAGTATTACAGGCCCAAAGTTCCTGAGCCCAAGGTGGAAAAAGTGGCCCATGCCCCAGAGCCACACAACTTAGTCTGTCCCAGGTTATGCCCAGACACTAGCAGAGTGAAGCCACCAGGAACAGAAAAGGTGGCCACTGGGAGCCCACAAAATAGAGCTAGCAAATATCTCATGAAGGGGAGGTGCCAGTCAGGTTTGCAGGAAAGTGGGAGGAATGGCCCCCGGCCCAAGGCCACACAGCTCAGTCACTGACATCCCCTGAGTCTGCCAAAACCTCTATACCTCCAGCACCTGACTCCTCGGCAGGTCACAAGGAAGTTCAGAAGGTGGGGCTATTGCATTCCTCCAGGCTGAAGCTATAAGGATGGGAGAGCTCCATTCAAGAAAGATGGTGTCTCCAGGGCAGGAGAGTGACTTAGCACAGGGATCCTGGCACTGTCTCTTCAGTTTCCTCACCAGACCCACAAACCCCAGTCTCTCCTCATGCAAATCTAGTCCACTCTGTCCTCTCTCTGCCAGAGCCCAGAGTAAGTGGCTGCAAATGAGATTTTTGTACACTGGCTCTTTAAGAAGGTGCCTGTGTCTCTAGCAGACTCCTGTCTTTCCCTGGTAGATAGAATCCCTGGTAATTTTCATAGCCAGATGTTATATGGGTATATTTTCCCAGTTCTGGTGCTCTGGGCTAGGGATCCTGACTTGAGGTTGAGACCCCACTCTTCTCAGTGAGAACCTTTGCAGCTGAGATATCCCTCTAGAAGCTCAGCCACTGCCCGTGGGAGTGAAGCCAGCCTTTTTCACACCTCTGCACTTCCTATCAGTCTGGACGTGGCTTCTTCTGTAAATCTTTGGTTGTGAGACTTCTCTTCAACCAGTCTTCAGTTGATCATTCAGGTTGATGGCTCTATGTATTTTAGTTTTAATTCCAGTTTGATCCTGGGAAGAGGTGAGTGTAGTTTCCACCTACTCTGTTACCATCTTGAATTTCCCAGAAATTCATTCTCTTATGTGGCTGAAAAACCTACGGCTTCAGATATGGCTGGATCCAGGAACTCAAACAATATTATCAAAACTAAACTCACTTCACCTCTCCCTTTTGCCTTTCTCAACAATGTCTTTCTTTCGTGGCAGGTTCTCTTCTTAGCATGAGATGGCTTCCAGCAGCTCCAGGTTGCTTCCTAGCAACCCTAGTAGTAAGTGCTTTCTCTCTCCAACAATTCAACCACAGAGTTATGAACCTAGTTCATGTTCAAATAACTGAAATATTCTAGTTTACACAGAATTAACAATTATATGACTGGAGGTCATATTTCTATCTATGGAGAGGTCATTATCAATGACAGGAGCAAGACTCAGTACCATATTATTTGAAATTTTTATAATTTTGTGTATGGATATAATACTCATGTAATTAAAATCAGAATAAATGCATGTTTTAAAGAAGCAGTACCAGGATCTGAATATGTGATTTTTATAATTATATGTATGTACTAATACATAATACTCATGTAATTAAAATAATAATTCATGTTTTAAAGAGGCAGTACCAGAATCTGAGCTGAATCTGAGTCATCTCTAAGTTGATTAGCAGAACAAAAATGTTCACAAGAAACAATTTTTTAAAACATGCTTATACAATGTTTTAGATAACAAAGAATTGTTTGACTGATGACTTTCTTTGACTTTGAATACACGCACTAAAATTTTTCAAATAATGCCTCTGAAGAATGAGGTGCTTTCTCCATTCCTTGTTACTACTTAGTAAAAGAAATCAAATACCACACTCTGCTCTTGCACAGTTTTTCAATTCATGGGCTTTAGGAAATTCAATATTTTGTTAAAATGCCAAGCATATATGAATATTACAAAAGACTTCCTTTGGATAATCCGTGAGGCATCCAACTAAAGCAGTGCTGCACCAATAGCTATGAAATCTATCCCTTCTTTCATATTCTAGAGTCCATTTCAGAAAACTGCCAAGGCAAAAGGTATCTGTGATTAGCAATTGTGTCCTAAATATTCAATACTATTTTTAAAATAGTATTAACCTGACAAGTTTCATGGTTGTGTAACGTTAAGAAAACCATGCATTTTCCTGACCATAGTTTAATTATTTGTACAGTGCACAAAATGGACTGACTACAATCTCTGCGAAGTCATGTACCCCTATATACAGACATGCATAAATGCAGATTGGTAATCTCTGTATCCCTAGCCCCACCCCCCAGTGCCTAGCATGTAGTAGGTGCTCAATATTCATTCAATGACCACACTATTTAAGAAATGATCAGTGATTACCAAAAATGAAATCCATCTTCTCATTTTCCATTGACTGGAGGCCAAAACATAAATAAAATAAAATAAAAAAATAGCATGGTGGAGTGAGTTTTTCATGAAGCTAGTTTCATTTTATGTAAGAATTGTGTTTTATAAGTGTTTGGTCTTAAAATGTACATATCATTTATGAAATGATGGTGACAAAATTTAGTACTTACTTTTTACATAATTACCTTTCTTTTAAGTTAGCTCAATATGCTGGTCCCCCAGTTTTTCAATTATTTTTTATTTTTAATCATCTTGGAAACCAGGATGCTTCCTGAAGTTCCTTCCAGCTCTGAAATTTTATGAGATAAACTTTTCTTTTTTATCATTTTTATTGTTATTCTATTACAGTTGTCCTAATTTTTCCCCTCGTAAGCGGGGGTGGGATGGGCCGAGGAGACAAACTTTCCTTACTGATTTGAATTAACTACTTTCGAAGGTGAGGTTCAGCACCATGGACAGATCTCAGATCTTTGAAGGGCAGGTCCAAATCCCTGGAAAGGGGGCTGGATTTAAATAAATGAAACACAGGCTCTTCTTTGAGCATGACAGTCTTCATGAAAACACAACTCCAGGCATAATACCTAAATTAATGAGTTTAAGTCTCCATGTAATGAAATATTCAGATTATGATTACACTTAGTTTCATTAACTGCATTCTCAGACTAACGAAATGGGATTTCCTTTTCAACTTGTAATTAACTTTATTGAGAATTCTTAAATATTGTATTGGGAGCTTTCAGGCAGTTTCCTCAAACCTTATTATAAATTATTTTAATATATGCATTGCAGCATTACACTATGTTGCTTAATTTTATATTAGCTGTTGTTTTTCAAAGAAAAAAATTCAGCGCTAATCTTGAAGAGCAGGAAGCTAACTAAATAAAAGAGTCCCGTGAAAAGAAACTGCATTCAACTCCTGATTCAACAGCTGACCCTGAAGTTTTGATCTTCCCAGGTCAGACACAGTGTTTTTATTTTCCTACCAAAAGCAGAGTGATCTTAACCAAACAAAAAGCCTCTTCTCCCTTTATACAACTTGTGTAGAACTAATTAGATCTTCAAGAGAGATCTATAGTCTGAGACTGATTGTTCTCCCCTCCATCAAAGATGAGAAAAGGCAGGACATGAAAATTTGCTGCTTTCTTGCATTCAGATCCTTAGAAATTGTTGGGGAGTATTTCTCTTCCAGAATAAAATATCAATTTCTAAGGAAAATCTATCCTAATCTCTCTTCTCTCTCCTTCAGCCTTAGGTGTTTCTGAGGAAGCCTCTTGCATGCTCCCATGGCATCCTGCACTTATTCTTATCCTGCTGCTCTGCAGTCACGTGTTTCCTCTTCCATCCCCCAATGTATCATAACCTCCAAGAGGATATTTCCCATTTTTGTCTCACTCATCTTTGTACCTCCAATTCCTTGCACTTTTCCTGACACATAGCAAGATTTTCATAGATATTGGTTGAATGTTGATTGATTAAATGAAAATATTATTGACAAGAAAGCAAATAATTAGCTAAAATCTGAGTCCTCCAGAACAGAAATGGTGACTTTATCTCAGTCAGCCTATTTTCAAAGATGAGTGTAATCTAATGCAGGGATTCTTAGTGGAAATCAATAAATAAGAAGAGGAAGAGACATAATCTGGTACATCACCCAGTGTGGGTCCTTGGAAAAGGCATGAGAAAGGTCATTAATAGAGTACAAGTTTTAAAGCCAGAAAGAGTCTGAACTCTTTATCAAATATCTCTGTGGCCTTGTGCAAGTTACTTAAACTCTCTGAGCCAGAGTTTCCTCATCTATAACATATGGGTGCAAATATCTATTTCAATTATTTCATATAGTTGTAAGAAGTAAAATGCATGGATGTGATATGAGCAAAAAATATTATTGCTTCATTTATTACTCTTTTTTATCCACATTAAATGTCAAGCACATCATAGGCATGTTGCATCATTTAATCCTGATATATAAATAAAAATGCTCTCCCAAAGGAATTCTATCTGAGGACAGGCTTTCCCTAGTGTGGAAGGAACAGAACTTGGCATCTTTTAAAGTAAACCAGACACTGTGATGAGCACTTAGGCTTTCTTTACAAATAGTCCTACAGCTGGTGGCAAGCACTTTGGAAAGGCAATGCAAATCTAATTAGGCAATGCCATGTGGCCAGCCTTAGTAACAATTTTTGAAAAGAGCCCAGGAGATGACTTATGGAAACTGGTGATTTTTTTTTTTTACTTTTAAGGGCTCTATTTCTGTTGTTTGGGTGTGTACACACACACAACTCATCTTCTGGGTAGAAATACAAGACATGTATGAGGCCATAGAAGCCATACAGATTCCTACTGGTCTGTTCTGCCAGAGTAAATAAAATATTAAAATCAATATTCCCAGCAGAACAAAAGCTCGTGGGTTTTTAATGGGAATAAAAGAAAAACAGATGAGAGGAACAAATGGCTAAGAATGGGACAGCTGCTCCATTAGAGCTATTTCCTTGGGAAGGAATTGACAGTTTCTTCAGATCTCATTTGCATCAAAAACATTAGTAGTAACAAATACACACACCACACACACAAATTGTGTTATCAGCTGGCACGAAGAATGAAAACATTGCCACTGTGACGACAACCGCACAGTGAATTCACGCTGACGTGACATTGTCCCCTGGTGGACAGACCACTTTAGCACTAATGTTCACTCACTCCACAGATAATAATAGTAGCCACGAACATGGATGTTACCAGGCATTATGCTTAAGTCTTTCTATGTGTTCCTTCATTTAACCCACACAACAATAGTGCAAGGGGAATAATACTTTACTTCTTTGATAGAATGGGAGACTGGGGTTCAAAGAATTAAACTCATTTTCCCATGACTGTGCAGCTCACAGGTGATGAGAGCAGATTCCTGGCCCAATTATATCTGCCTTCCAAGCCCATGTCCCCCACTCCCTTGTTGCACTATCTCAAAGACATATTGGACATGTTTAGTGAGCACTGTCCACATGACAGACACAGAAGCACCTATAACTGAATACTTCGAGAGAAAACCAGAGCTCTTGATCTAAAACCACACGAAGTCAATTCAGGTAACTGCACTGAACCTACAAATGTATTTAACTGATCCAGCACAGATCCACCCACTAACTCTTATTTACCTTATAATTTACTGACCCATGGGCCAAAACCATTACAGTCACAGATCTTCAGACAGAACAGCTAGTCTGCACAACTGTGGAAAAACGTTTTGGTTTCAGGAACAAGAGGGTTGGTTGCTGAGACCCCACAGAAGAGAGCTAAAGCCTTACATGAGTTAGAATTAGCCAAGTTCCCTCAAGACTCAAAATCCCAAGGTACCGCTACTGAGTTCCACCAGGCTTCTTATGGAACTTGGGCTAGAGATCCATTCATGCATGCATGTATTTGTTCATTCAATAAACACCTATTGAACACTGTAATTTCTAGGCACTGGAGATACAGGAGTGAATAGAGCAAAAGCAAGTTCTGTCCCCACCCTGCTTCTCAAGCAAGACCTTCTTGGAGAACCTTCCCCACTGTTGCCCTGAGGGGGGTGCACTCCACCCAACTGACTGGACAGGGTCAGACAGCAGATCCAGGGGAAGCCAGGCCATTAGCTAGTCAGACATCAGTCACATTTTCTCTCTCTGGATCACCTGAACTAAAGGCCATAGCAATGGAGCAAATTAAGGGCAGCAGAGACAGTGATGCTGAAGTCCCTGAGGTAGTCCTCATTTCCACCCTTCCTGAGCCTGGCTCTTTACTAGAAAATAGGCCATGTGCATCCAGGCTCTGGAGGGAGACGGACCTGGGTTTGAATCCTGGCTCCTCGAATAACTATGATGCCACAGACACAGACAAGTTCTGTGATTTTTAATTTTATTGTGGATATTTTCAAATATATACAAACACAGAATATAATAATTCTATTTGGTCACACAGCTGCAACAACATTGTCCTCATTTTGTTTCATCTACCATCCCCCACAATTTTATATTTTCCTACAGATTTTTAAAGTAAATCTCAGTCATCGCATTAGATGGATTCCTTAGTTTCCATGAGTCTCAGCTGTCTCCTTCACAAAACAAGAATAATGATACCTCTTCCGCAGGAGTTTTCATTTGTTGGACAAAAATGTTTGGAGCTGCTGCCATGAGCCAGCCCAGCTCCTGTGGCAGGGGGTGCTGCTGGGACAACGCAAAGCATTTTCTCTCACAGAATTTACACTGTGGTGGAAGAGGCACAAATAATGAGTATGACAAGTTTAGAGAGAACAAAACTATGAAGAAAACAATGGGACACAGGTGACAGTAGGTAACTTGGGGGCCAGAGGCAGACAAGGAAGTCCTGTCCAACGAGGGGACAGTGGGGTTAAGCTGTGAAGGGGCGAGACCTGGGAGCAGTGAGCTGCAGGCAGCAAGCACAGCAAGTGCAAAGGCCCTGTGGTGGAAATGAGCCAGGCTGTTTGAGCATTGTTTTGAGTATGAAATGAGCTAATGCATTCAAAGCTTTCACACATAATGCCTGGTAAGCAGCAAATGCTCAATAAATGTTAGTTATCATTTCTCCTAAGAGAGAGCTCATCATAAGACAGTAAGTACTCTGGGATATATTTTGGAAACAGCTCTCTTTCCTAGAGTGCCAATAGATCTTTCGGATCACTTAACATATCCTTTAACAACTTCAACCCCTGGGGGGACGTTTTTCCCATCTGCAAACACCTGTGCCACGAGGAAAGGTCATGTAGTACAGTGGTTACAGACACCGACCTTTGGGTCTTCCTGCTCTGCTTAAACCCCAGCTTCACCATTTAGTAGCTGTATGAGCTTTGGACAAGCCACCTAACTGTCCGAACCTCAGCTTCCCATCCTTACAATGGTAAAAATAATAGTGCTAACCTCGTAAGATTTTGAAGATTCAATGTGTCAGGGGTTTAGAATGCTATCTAAGTTACTGTTAACATTAAACTATCCTACATAATTTTTATTCTTATACACTCCTATATCTATATTTTCCCCTTTGCCTTCCCTAAGAAATTCCCAATTTTAAAAACATATTTTAAAATTTCCCTACCAGTATCTCCAAAAGTCAAGTGTAAGATATCTGAGGGCTTGGCAAATACAGTTAATAAACGGAAACCCATCTGGCCCTAGATATGAGCTATACAACATCTTCAGAGACTTAACCTGATCTGCTTGTCATCTGGTTCCTTGTAAACCCATTTGGGAATGGTACTGGAGATTGGGGGTCGGGTGTGGCTGAAATCATAGCCTGGTCTTCCTGACAGATTCTGTGTCCCAAAATATCAAGTCAGCATTTCTCCTCAGTTTAGGGTGAGACCTCACTTGCTCAGATTATGCTGTAAAATCAACAGTGTAACATCAACCCTATTTCCAAGAAGGGCCATGTGTCTGCATGGAGTCTATCCCATAAGCACACATGTGGGAACACAGTCGGGACAGCCACCGGTTCCACTCCAACACTGCCCAGGTGGGTCATTTTATATGGGTGTTTTTATAGGCACTGGGAGGCATTTCTTTTATACTGTGGCAATAAAGGCTTTGTAATTGCTGCTGCCTTATTTAGTATTGTTTCTAGTTCTTACGATATCATTAAACAATACGGCGCAACCAAAATTCTACCACCAAGTTTGCTGCACTAAATATAACGTGGTACGCTGGATCAGATCCTGGAACAGCAAAATGACATTAGTGAAGAAACTAGTGAAATTCAAGTATCTCCAGTCTAGCTAAAAATAATGTACTAATGTTGATTTTTTAGCTTTCACAAGTGCACCACAGTAACGTAAGATGTTCACATTGGGGGAGAGTGAGAGTGGGTGAGGAGTATACAGAACTCTGTGTACTCTCTTTGCATCCTTTCTGTAAACACAAAATTATTTCAAAATTAAAATTTTATTTCAAAAATGAGGTATGCTGTTCACACAAAGGAGTTGAGAAATGTTGATCCAGGTTGTATTCTTTTATCCATAGCCCCTCACTCACATGCCCCATCCTGAAGACTGAAGGGAACCTATCTTCACTCTGCACTCCCAAAAGGGGTGAGGGGTGTCACTGTCGGGCAGGGAGGCTGGGGTGGGGGGCGACAGAGTACACTCACAGCACTTGAGGACAGAATGTGCCTTCAAAAGCATGCTATAATTATGCAGAAGCCAAGGAGCATTTGCAGAAAATCACTATCTCATCTGAATCTACATCCTGTTCATCAAAGAGGTCAAAGCCCTTTTGATTATCAGACTAAATATTTTTAGGCAATACCACTGAATGCCTGGAAAGAACATGAAGAGCATCAGATGAAGAAAAATCCATCTTCAGATAAAGAGGCAAGTCCTCTCAGGGGAAAAACCAACTGTGGGAAATTTATAAAGAAAGGTTGGCACGATGTCCCCAAATTGAAGCTTTCTCCTCCCTATCTGACTCCCTGCTAGCCCTTCTCCATCCCCCCTTCTGAATATCCAGCCTTCTTCACTGACTGCTGATTCTCTTAGCATTTGACCCAAGCACAAGGGCCAGATCAGAGAGCAATCTAGCATTAGTGTTAAGAAGATGAGGAGAGAGAAACAGATGGAGATGATTACCACATTCTCTTAAAGCAATGTCCAGCGGGTCACTGAACAGAAACGAAGGTGACACTTCAGTTGGGACCACTGAGTTCCCAGTCAAATCTGGTAACTTGGATGTTACGTAAAGAACACCTTGAAAACAGCATGCTGTGCCTCCTTCTTGGCATATCACAAGCAGACATATCTTTCTTTCCGTTTTCTATAATGTTCATAAAGGCTTTTCTATTCAGTGGGCACATTCTAATTCCAGCGCTTTCCAGTTATCAGAATACATTCCTCCTCTGCTGTTTCTCTGCTGGCCAAAGTGAACTCCGGTGACTGGTTGGCGTCTTGAACACCTAATACTTGATAAACATAAATAACATAGTCCTATCCTCTTAAAGAACTCCAAAATCATTCCTTCTTCTGAACATGCAAATCTCCCCTGTGTCTCTAATATATAAATGGTTCCTATAAGTCAATAAAAAGGTAAAGTCATTACAATAAAATCTATCATTACTACCAACTACTGAATTAGTTATATAAATTAAACTTATTGACGCAAATCTGTGGAAAAGCTGTATGTGTCTTATTTTCCAAATATTCCCAGGAATTCTAGGAAATAAGGATTGGATCAACCCAGCCAGGTTATGTGAAATTAATATCCGCATTAACTCTTGCGAGAGCACAACGTTTGTGCCTTTACCCCAGACGCTCTTTCTCCCCTATATAGAACACTACAAGACATGTTTTTGTTCTTGGTATAAAAGATCACTGATTACTGAGACACAAGTACTGACTAAAAGCAAGAATGATAAATAACCCAAGTTAGTCTGCCGCAAGAGACTTCTGATTTACTCAGTGCTGGGACTCCCATTTCTAAGCAGTCATTTATTTCACTACCATTTTTTTAAAACGTCCCTTATTAAGCAAGATTCATTCACGTATCCTGCCGTTCGCCTGATGGAAGGATGAAGCTTGGATGACTATAATAAGTTTGTTACTCCTTCTGACTGAAACGTCTTATGAGACACTTGTTAACAGTCACCTTCTATAGCCAGGGACTCAGTACCATTGCAGCTTTGTCCTCTCCGTGATCACGTTCGCCCACTTATGATGATTAGGATCCACACGCACACACACAGGTTTTCATTTCCCAGTGCCATCTAAAAGAGAATGCTCGCATTTCCATCGAAGCCGGACTGGACACAGCTACTGCCAGGTCAGAGTTGGTGCAATATAGCGTATCTTTTATGGCCGTGAGATGGGGCCATAAAACTTCCGACTGCTGCTGTATATGGCTCTAAAAGGTGGCTTTTCTCATGCTATTTTATGACCTGGTCATAAATAAATAATGTTGAATTATTTAAAACAATGAAACCTAAGACATTCTATTTGGTACCGATTTTCAAGCCATGTAAACATTGACTTTGGGAACAGGCTGTAACATCTCCAAGGCCGTGAAAAATGATCCCCACACAGAATCAGACATATTTCATGTCCTCAGTGTCAGATTCCACAGACGTACCCTTCTACCCATCGAGCATAAAAACGTGTAACCAGTCCAAAACTATGATTCAACAACTAAAACATCGATGCAACTCCTACTGGAGCTCCAGCAAAGGCAAACCAGGCCATAAACTGTGTGATGCCAGAACATTTTTGTGTTTTTAAGGACCTCCAGCCACAACTAAATGCGTCCTTTAAATTCTCTGGCTTGTGTTATTTTAAACCAAACCCTCTCCATTACTTTAACGTGGGGGTTACTAGAAAACACAATTGCACGGTGGTACACTATTGTCAAAAATTAAACACTCTTGTTTTCCCCCACTCCCATTAGTCAGTGTATCAAATCCATAAGGTCTATTGTACGTACAGACCTTTGAAAGGAAAGAAAATCTTTGGGAGCATACCAAGATCCCCAAGTAGGCTCCATCAGCTAAAGATTGAGACACAATAACAAATGCAGTTTTTTTTTTCTTGAAAGAACAACGGAATGAATTTGCTATTGTTGAATCACACATACACACCCCAACACAACATAACCACCCAACTCCTAACACACAAAGGTGTGGGAGTGCACGCACGTGCACACACACACAAAGTAGTTTGTGGATTATTTTTATGGAACTCTAGTTTTATGAAAAATAGATTTAATTCTTCTGAACTCGGATCTGTCCACTGAAAACAGTATCAAACCTAAAAGTCACAACTGCTCTACCTCAGGAGGCAGACAAATAAGCAAATGGGCCATTGGTTAACCAATTACCCAATCAAGATGAACCAAGAAAATGGGTCATTGGCTAAGAGATTAACTAAGATGAACCAACCAAGTAATCCATTGGCTAACTAAGTACCCAACCAAGATGAACCCACCAAGTGGCCTATTAGTTAGCAGAGGAACCAACCCTGAGAAGTTAACCAAGTTGTCACACTTTCACAGAGAAACACACCAAGTGAACTCTGACGAGGGCAAACACAGCTTCCTGCAGGAGAGATGCAATAGAACTTCTAACTAGTCAACGGAGAAGCTCTTAATGGGCCCAAACACACACCAGATCTGGAAAGATGACCACTTCCCTGGTCACCACGTGGGACTGGAAATGGATCACGCAGCTGTACTTACGAAGATTATTTATGGGAGTTCTGGTGTCCATGTTTTCGTAATGCTGCACGTGGACCACAATGTTCAGGTCTCTCTCCATGTGGTCAGTGTTGCAGTGGCCCTGTGGCCTCATGACATCTGCAAGGGCCCTAAAAGGAAAAAAAAAAATGAAATCTGTTCACTCAAAACACGACTGGCACCTGCCGTGCTGGGGGCACTGTGCTTGCGAACCAAAGACCCCTTCACTGTGTGGAGCCGCAGTTCTAGTTAGGGGTGGGGGGCAGGGCAGGAGACACAAGGGAGGAAGTAAGGTCAGTGCGAGCTCAGGTTCCACGAGGACTTCATGCAGCACAGCTCGCGTGCTTCCCACCACAGCTGTGTGATAGCAGTGCCGGCTAGTTCACAGAATGGTTGACAGGACTAAATACGAATGTATGTGATGTGTCTGCGCCCCCTAGGTCTAGTCCCCCCTTATATTTAATACTACATACCAACACTTCATGTATAGCAATGGCCCACTCTTAGTAACAAATAACATTTACTGAGTATTTACCATAAGCCAGGCACTATGCTAATCATCGTACATGCCTTAATTCAAAGAAGCAGACTATAAACACCTTATGAGGATTATTACACCTTCTTTGCAGATAAGGAAAGGCTCAGAGAGGTGAATTAACCTGCTCAAGATCACACAGCAAGTATGCTGTAGCACAGAGATTTCAACATGAGTCCGTATTCACAGCCCTGTACACTGAGTACAGGGGGCTTCCTGTAGCTATGGGGGATGGGGTGTGATGCTTACACACCCCATGCTGGTGCCCTTCTTAATCAGTAGCTGGAGTTGGACGGAAAGCATAGAACCTGGGGCACCAGGAGTGTTTCAGGTGCCTTCCATTCATTGTCATGTGTAATCTTCTTGACACTCACCCAAGGGACAATATTCTAATCACTATCATTTTATAAATAAGGAAACAAGTCGAGGGGGTGAGGAGTGACTGTATGAGGTTTCTAGAGCTGCAGGAACAAAGTACCACAAACCAAATGCCTTAAGACAGCAGAAATGTTTTGTTTCAAAGAACAAGATGCTAGCAGGGCCGTGCTCCCCCTGAACCCTGAAGGCTTTCTTGCCTCTTCCTAGCTTCTGGTGGTTTGCTGGAAATCTTTGGGATTCACTGGCTTAAAGCTGCATCACTCCAAACTCTGCCTCCACCCTTACAGGGCATTCTCCTTGTGCCTCTGTCTTCAATGGGCATTGAAGGACACCAGTCATATTGCATTAGGGGCCCACGCTACTCCAGTATGACCTCATCTTAACTACATCTGGTCACAGTCAGAGGACCAGGGATGTTAGGACTTTGATGTCTTTCTTTTTTTGGGGGGGAGGGGGGTGCATGATTTAACCTGTAACAGTAACCTTCACAATGAAATGCAAGCTTAGGAAAGAAGCTCAGTGTGTGCATCTAAACAGAGCACACCTAAGGTCGGACCTCACCAATACACTTTTTTCTCTGTATCAACCCTCAATCATTTGTTCATTTAGATATCAGAATATTCTCAAAAGGTATTTAATATTGAAGTGGTGTGTGTGTGTGTCTTTTACTCATCTGCAGCACTACTGCATATGCAGCCACCATAGTTTACTGGCTGTGGGAATAACAGTCTCAATGTACAACTAGCCTGGCAGGGGAACCAACCAATCAGAGCGGATGCCAGCTTTAAACATCGTTGTTTCACTGAGAACCAGCAGAATATCAGCCCTGCTTATCCACTTCCCTAATTATGGACTCCTCGATGGTCCCCAACCCCCTGCCTCTGTGATCAACACTGCAGTAAACATTTGCATGCATGCGCCTCTTGAACTAGGGAGAGCTTCTCCAGAGTGCACACCCACAAGTGATATTACCTTGTTTGATGATCTATCCAGATAGTCTTAACTAGAACCCTCTGAGTCCAAACCAAGGGAGACAGAGAAGGAAGATGAGCTGTTTGGGTGAGGCCCACACAGGCCACCTATGAACTCAGTGAGCCCAGTCTGTCTGCTGAAACTCACCCCACCTTAGGAGAGATTCCCAGACAGTGGTCTGCCAACCAACAGCAAGAGCTTCACCTTGGAACTTGTTAAAATGCAAATTTTCAGATCCACCCAGACCTCCTGACTCAGAAAATCCAGGGATTGAGCTCAGCTATCTGTGTTTTACAAGTCTTCCATGGGAGTCTCCTACACAGTCAGGCTTGATACTAGATTAGGGTAGAGAGGCCCGAGCTTAGGGGAATGGTTGCTTGAGGGGCAATGGGACAATGGGCCAAGAACCATAGCTGGTGAAAAGTGTCAGATGTGAGAGAGACACCGGTCAACACAGCAAGAGTTCCACATGAATTAGAGGAAAAGACTGAGTTTGCTAAGAGATAAGACAATAACAATAGTTCCCATTCATTCATTCATTCATTCACTCAACAAACGTTTATTGCCTCCTACATGCCAGGCAGTTTTCAGGGTCCTGGGGATACAGCAATGTACAAGATGGGCAAGATCACTGCTTATTTTCTAGGACAGAAGATAAAAAATATATGTGTTCGATAAATAGACAAGGGCTGCAAAAATTAAGTAAATAAAAGTACAACATGGTCAAGAGACACTGGTGCACGGCAGCCTTATTCACAGGAGCACAAACGCAGAAACAACCCCAATCAACCGATGCATGCAGAAGCACAGTGGGTTCAGTGGAAGGAAGTATTATTCAGCCATAAAAGGAAACGAAGTACTGATATCTGCAACGACATGAATAAAGCCTAGAAACATTATGCTCAGTGAGAGAAGCCAGACATCAAATGCCACATGTTGTATGAGTTCATTTATGTGAAATGTTCAGAAAGGGCAAACCTGGAGACCGACAGTACATGAGTAGATTGCCAGGGGCTGGGGGAGGGAGGGCTGGGAAGGGACTGTTTAATGTATGTGGAGTTTCTCTTTGGGATAATGAAAATGTTCTGGAATCAGATGGTTGTGATGGTGATATACGAAAAAGCACTGAGGTCGCCTCCCGTGCACGCCCCAACCAGGGATTGAACCCGCAACCGAGGTGCCCTGACCGGGAACGGAACCACAACTTTTTGGTGTTCAGAGCGACACTTCGACCAACTGAGCCACCTGGCCAGGGCAGGATGATGGATTTTTATAGGACGCGGGAAGTGACTGCTAATAAGTGAGAGGGTTCTCTTTAAGGCGATGAAGATGTTCTGGATTAGACAGTAGTGGTAGCTGCTCAGCTTTGTGAACATGCTAAACACCATGAACTGTGCACTTCTAAAAAACGCTAAACAGACAGAGAGAGAGAGAGAGATGGGATGCTCAGAAAAGACTTTTTGAGGAGGGGGCACTTGAGTTCAGCCTTGAATGATGAGAAGCCGTTGGTCACGAAACGGTAAGGGAAAGAACATTCCAGGCAGAGGAAGCCGCAAGTGCAAAGGCCCTGAGGCAGGAAAGAGTTCAGATATCTGAGGAACAAACAAGGTCAACATAGCTGGAAGGTGGCAAACGAGGAGAGTGTTACAAAGTGAGGATTATTATAACTGTTTTAGAGTAAATAATTGCCCAAGTTAACCCAGCTAATCGTCAGAGGACTGGGATGCAAAGCTGAGTATCTTTGAAATCAAGAGTTCAGGCCCCTTCTCACCTCTGTGCAATAACCAGGATATAAAACCAAAAGGGGCTACAGGGTAGGAACATTGAAACAAAGAGCAGATGCCTCCCAAACCTAACTTCCCCTTTCCACTTCTAAACAGGTTCTTCATCACAAGCTTCAGGGGAACGCTGAACCCCTCTGAAATTGAATGAAGTTTTACGTGTGCACTTTTGTCGAACAAGAAACCACGGCTTTCACCAGACTTTCTAGAGTCCCTCCAAAATTCCAAAGTACTCAGGTTTTCAAGAGGATAGCAAAGTAAGGAATCAGGACAAGGTGCCATGAACTCGGTCAGCACTGCCATCTGCAGATCCCCTGGGCCTGTCCTGAATGCCGAAATTCACGGAAATCCAGCCTCAAAGCCGAGGACAGCCCCTCCCAGAGCATGGAGTGGAGACAAGGATGCTTAGATACCTCCATATTCTGGACAAGGAGCCTTCAAGGTGCGGTTCACTCACTCCGCGGGCTGCAGAAAATGACTTGGCACGGGGGAAGGACGTATGAGAACTTCGGCATATGGTCTTCAGTTATTAAAACTGAGGAAGCAATTTAATATGTGCCGATGGTGGTGCAGCTGGAACGCCCATACCTCAGTTACTGTGCACACTGAAAGGAGATATACAGATGAATTTATCTAGTTTTAACTAAGCGAACCATCACTAAGGAGACATGTGGCTTTAAAATATCCCCCATAACAAACCAAAGCATGGAAAAAATACGGATAAAGCAAACCCAAGAAAACAACAGAGTCGACTGTCTTCTTTCAACAGCTCCTCACCGGGTTAAAATAATGATGGTCTATTCAGATCAAAATGAAGTCCGTCCGAAATAATCAAAACTCTCATGAGAATAATCAAAATATGGATTTATTTATTAGTGATAAACTTTATTCTGTATGTATATCATGCTTTGAGATTGTAAGTAATGATTGTATGAAGTCATCGTGATGAGTGACAAATTTAAAAGCATTTATTTCACCTTCAGCTCAGCTTTAAATTTCCATCCTTATGCATGCTTTATAATGTACCTAATAATTGTTCACTGGTATGCGTATATATTCTTACTAGTAAAACAAATGTGCACATATCAAGATGTGTGCTAAAAAACACGTTACAAATAGGGATGTGTCAAAAATTCTAATGAATTAGACAATGGAAGCAACCAACCATGTGCTGCAAGCCAAAGGACCAAACATTTGGCATTTATTTGTGGCACATAGCTTGGGGGCTTCTCAGACTTTAATGGGCTTTGATATTACCCAGGGATCTTGTTAAAATGCAGATTCTGTTTCGGTAGGTGTAAGGCAGGACCTGAGATTCCCCTCAAGCTCCCAGGTGATCCACAGGCAACAACACTGTCTAGCAAGATCCTAAAGGTACGTACCATGATGGTAAATTTTATGTGTCAACTTGCCTGAGCCACAGGGTGCCCAAATGTTTGGTCAAACGTCCTTCTGAATATGTCTGAGAGTATCCCTTTAAACAAGAGTAAGATTTAAATTGATAGGCTGAGTCAAGCAGATTGCCCTCTATAATGTAGATGGGCCGTGTCCAGTCAGTTGAAGGCATGAATAGAACAAAAGGCTGACTCTCCTGAGCAAAAGAGAATGTTCCTGCCTGGTGACCTTCACACTGAGATACAGGCTCTTCCTGGGACTATAGCAGCCTTCTAGCCTTCAGATTCAAACCATTTGGGACCTTGACTCTGCAGATTTTGGACTTGTCAATGGCAATTCCATATAAAAAAATCTCTTTACATATGTATATATATATATATCTACTATAGGTCTTGTTTCTCTAGAGAACCCTGACTAATGCAGGTACCATATGGAAGAAACTACTACAGAACAATTATGTTGAAATATTGCCATTTTTGAGGTCAAAGCTGATTGAATAATGGTAATTTCATAAGGTTGAACTTAGTATGAATCTACCTGTAGATTTGTGTTACCTGTTTCCCCCACCATTTGACTGTTAGCTCTGTGGGGGCAGGGATTGTGTCTACTATTAACTATTCCATGACAGCTCTCAGTACAGGACTGTGTATGCCATGGGTGATCAATAAATACCTACTGAATATGTGAACGAGCAAATGAATAAATGAATGGGAAGATACTTTCTATGTCATGTAAACCAGGATGTCAGAAACCAGAACCCCTATGTGCCAGATACTGTTCCAGGCACTCAGGATGGAAGAGTGGAAAAGACCATCAGCATCCTTGCACTCCTTACTGTGGACAATAATGGAAGGAGACAGGTAATAAACTAGCAAAACAGTAAATGAGCAAGTTAATTTTAGACGGTAATGTGAAATGGAGCAAATAACACTGAGTGATGGGCAGGAGAGGGTGAGGGACAGCAGTAAGCAAGCCTCGGTGGTCGGGGACAGCTTCTCAAAGGTGACATTTGAGCTGAGACCTGCATGATAAGGAGGGGCCAGCCTCGTGAAGTCCGAAGATGAGAGTTTGAGCCAAGCCAACACAATGAGCTCCACGGTGGCAATGAGCTAGGCCTAATTAAGGAACAAAAGAAGAAAGACTGCATCCCTTTCTTTCCAATTTCAGTGAGCAAATAAAGGACCCCAACACTTCTGAATAGAGCTCGGTCCCAGCTTCTTGCTTCAAAGTGTCCAGGTGGGTCCAGGGTCTAAATTTTGTTCTGAATCTTAAACACTGGAATAGAATTTCCTCTTATCACAGAAGCATCGTTTATTTTTCAAGAACGCAAGAGCCGTGGGCACGAGGTAACTTTCTGGAGTAGTGGTTGCATGCTGCAGACATCTGTCAAAGCTCACCACACTGTACACTTAAAGTGTGTGCATTTTCTTGTGTAAATTATACTCCAATGAAGGTGAGTTTTGAAAATGCAAGGACTTAGTGGCCAAAAAGAAGCAACCATAACCTGCCAGGAAAAAATAATTAGGAGACTTTTCCATGGCCAACAGTATACGTGTGCATGGCCTTCTCCAGCCTGGGGAGCTGGTGGAAGACATAGGATAACCACAAAAGTAGGAAGAAGGGAAAGCGGAAGGGACGTTGGAAGAAGAGAAAAAAGTCAAGGGACGGAGGGACATTTATCCCTCGACACCATTTCTTTGCAAGGGGAGCCCAGCTCTCCTGAAGCATGCTTGAAATACACACAGATATACACAGGACACTGTGCTATATGATTTGCCACCTGAATTTCTGATTCTGTTTGAATGTGGGCAAAATAATGCCATGTGTTCCCCACTGGCTTCAAGTGGAAAGAGCTTCAAAGACATGTTCCTGCCCCCAAGGTCGTTTTTCATCAGTGCCTCTTGCAAAAGGGCAGGCCCTGCCAAGGGCAGACACAGAATGCATTGCTAGTCTTGATCTTACAGGGGCTCCTTGAACTGACTCGGAAGCATGTGTTGGCGTTTGCAGGGCATCAAGCGCTTCTTCGTGATCTGAGAAGCCTGGAGTCCTACATGTTTGTGCTCTAAGGAAGTGCTGCCTGGTGGTCAAGGACCTGTGTGCTGTCTGAGTCTGAGGTCCTCCACTCACCAGAGTCTGGTTCAACCTCTTGGAAAGCTAACTGTGCCTCTTCAAAGACAGATTGTCATAGGGCCTACCTCTCTGGGGAGTGACATGAAATTAAATGAGAATTTACATACAAGCTTATGGCAAAATCGCAAAACCAGCTTCTTCAAAATAGCAAGGGTTCTTCAACATTACCTCTGCCAACAATTTGCAATGCATTTGTGTAGTCATATGTAGATCTTCTCTCCTATTCTGAGCCTGCCCCCTCCTGCTAAGATTAAATGCAAGTCTGGAGAAGTTACGAGACTTGGCCAGTGTCCCACAACTAAATATATATAACAGAGCAAAGGCTAGAACTGAGTTCCAGACTACAACATTACCTCCTTCAGTAGACAAGAGGTAAAAAAAAAAAATTCCTAATAAGGATGATGATAAAAGGGAAATAGTCGCTAAGCAGTGACCGTATGATAGGCCCTATGCTAAGAGCTTTCCAAGCTGGGTCTCAGTGAATCCTCACACAAACCTATGACATAGGGATCATCATTACCTTATTTTATAGTCAAGAGCCTGAGACTCAGAGAGGTCAAGTAACTTTCCCAAGGTCACACAGCTAGTAAGTGGCTAAGCTGGGATTGACTCTAGGCCATCTAACTTGAGCCCGTGCAGTCAAGGTCAGGCTGATGGCCTCTCCAGGGACTGCAGTTCCCATCACTACGTGAATTGGGTGGGGCGGCCACTGAGGTGAACCCGAGAGCTTCCTAAATAGGGCAGGTACCACGCAGCAGCAACCAATAGTTGTCATACAAAAATGCATGTCCAGTGTTGCCAGACCTACCAATTTCTCAAGAGAAATCAGAAATGTGGATTTCTGTGTGAAATCTCCCAGGTTTTAGACATGGGCAATCGGTTCCGAATTGGTTTTAAAACACCCCACATCATAGAGACCAAAGGGATTTCACAGCCAGATGCGATGAGCCTTGACTAGATCTTGGTTTGAAACACCAGACTTTTTTTTAAAGATTTTATTTATTTATATTCAGAGAGAGGGGGCAGGAGGAAGCAAGAGAGGGAGAGATACGTCAATGTGTGGTTGCCTCTCACTCACACACCCCCAACCAGGGACCTGGCCTCACAACCCACACATGTGCCCTGACTGGAATCGAACCAGCGGCCTTTTGATTCACAGGTTCAGTCCACTGTGCCACACCAGCCAGGGCTGAAAAATACCAAACTTTTAAAAGGTATTTTTTTTTCTATGAGTGGGAAATGTTTAATATGATTGGACTTTTGATGATATTATGGATTTTTTGTTGTTTTTCTTGGATGTGATACGGGAATTGTGTTATGTGGGAGAATGTTCTTAGAAGATCCACGCTGAAGTATTTAGGGACAAAGTGTCATGTCTGCAACTTTTTTCCAAATGCTTCAGCCATAAAACAAAGAAAAAGGGTGGGGCTGGGGAAAGGAAAGAAGAAAGGAATATTTGGAGAGAGAGACAGATAGAGCAGTAAGGCAAATATGACAAAGTACTCATAACTGTTCAATCTATATTAGTAGTTCTCAGCTGGGGATGATTCTGCCCCTCGATGACATTTGGCTATGTCTGAGGACATTTTTTACTGACATGCCTGGGTTGTGGGGTGGGTGCTACTGGCATCTAGTGGGTAGAGTCCAAGGACGCTGCCGAACATCCTGCAGCACAGAGAACAGGCCCCACAACGGAGAAGTCTCAAGCCCCAGATGTCACCTGCGCCGAGGGCGAGAAACCATGGTCTCAATGAAGAATCTACTGAAGTTCATTTCGATTATTCTTTCGATTTTTTTTATATGTTTAAAATATTTCACAATAAAAAACTAAGAAAAACTTCAAAATAAAACTACGTCACTATTAGAAACAACTTGCAGACCAAACGTAGTATGTCTGTGTGGTTGGATAACCATAGCCGGCCATTTGCAGTCCCTTCTCCCAACAGTGACCGAATGTAGCTGCTGCTACAGAACGGGCAGAACGGGCATCTGTACCGTTCTTACAACACCAAGTGCAACGCCCCTCCCCCCCTGAAATGACTGTCCTTGTCCTGCTTTCAGTCCTAATCAGCACAGAAGGGAGCAGGCCATATATCCAGGACTATGAGCCTAAAAACTGACATCACAGAGGCCTCTTCTGGGGACATACACACAATGGTCACCAGGAGCAGTTCCTGACATGGGAGCAGCCACAACGTGCTTTACATCTTTGAATGGGAGCTGCCTTCGGAGAAGATGAGAACAAACCCTCATTTCAGTGACCCTCACAGCCCAAGACACAACAAATTAAGAGGCTGTGGCCAGCATATTAATTTCACCTGGAAGCCACCTGCTAGTCTCTCTGATGCCAAACTTGGAGTGTCTGCCACACCCAAGCATCCCTGAGCTGCTACAGACGCATGAGCCCATTGCTGTGCTGGGACTGAAAACAATTTCCTGCCTAAAACAGCCAAAGGTGCGCTTGGTGGGGACTTGGGGCAGCCCCAGCACCACAGAAATGCACACCAAGGCTATATAAGTGCAGAAACACAGCACCAGAATGCACATGAGAGCCACCTTGGATTGCTTCATCCATCCCCGAGACCTGCAAAATATTCCCAAACCTAAGGACAGTCTTTCTCCAAGTGTGGACCACTTATTATCAGCCATTCAGGGAGGCTGTTAAATGCAGATTGGGTGGTCCCTCCCAGACGTGACTCAGAATCCCTCTGGATAGAACTCAAGGCAATGTGCATTTTAGGAAGCTCCCCCAAACTCTGATGCTCACTGCACCTGAAAACATTTGTCCCAGACACAGGAGAAACCAAGGGACTCGATAGGGCAGGATTTTCTAACTGTGTGACCTTGGGCAAGCCACCCAACCTTGTGGGAATTAAAATAGCACCTGTTTCATAGGGTAGTTGTGAGAAGAGAGAGAATGTTTACACACGCACACACACACACGCACGCGCGCACACGCGCACGCTCTACTGCAATGTCTGACACCAAGAACTGTGCTGGGCAAACGTTACTTCCTTTTCCTTTGCAGTGTTTGGCTGAATATTGTGCGCCTGGAGAGTTTTAGAAATGTACAGACATTCAGGCCCTTCCCTTCAAGATTTTTATGTAGTCTAGGGTAAGGTCCAGGATGGGAATTTTTTTCTTAATAGCATTGCCGGTGATCCGGAACAGCAGCCAGGGTTGAAAACCATACTTAGGAAGCTACGAGAAAAAAAAAAAATCAACTCTTCTTTCTCTTCAGGTGTATGCACTTGCACCCCACTCTGGAATTCCCCAAATGTATACAAGGAGATCCTGTGATGAGGTTGCTACAGAGGACTGGGTACCCCTAGACTCCACCTCCTAGCAGACCTTTCCCGTCACCAGCAGAAGAATGTGGCAGCAACCTGCAGAGCTGGGGTGATTCTTTCCCCCCAACAGAGCTGAAAGGGGGCAGGACCAGGAAGTTTAATCCCTGCTGGGCCTAGGGGCCTGGTGGTGTGCTGTATCAACAGCAAAACCCAGATCAAAGAGGAACTCAGTCATCACTTTCTCCCACAGGTGTCCAAAGGTTAGTTTTTTCTCCCACTTGACCTCCTCCCCCCTCCCTTCTCCACCAACCCCTCTGCCCCAAACTCCAACACCGAGGAGGTCTCCTGTAAGCGTTGGTTTGCAAGGAAAGTGCTCAGTGAAGGTTTCCGCGGAGGAATTAACCCAATCTGCAAGGCAGCCTACCTATCCCTACGACAATCTCTCCCTACCGAGGCGACACCGGCTGGGCTGCGGCAGTCCTGCTTCCCAGTCTCACCCTTCCCTTAGCACAGACCCCAGGAATCCATAGCGACGGCGGGCGCTGGGGGGAAGTGAAACCATCCACCCAGAGGGGTTGGCGACCTCGCATCTTGAGGGGTTGCAGGAGGTGGGCGTGGCCAGCTCTTTACTCTTGGAGTAGACCAGCATGCCCTCGGGGCTCACTTCTGTGCTTCCAGACACCATCATCCACAACTCCCCACTGACCCAAACCAAGAGGAACTTCCTCGCCTCTTCCCCCCTCCAAAGCCCTCCCTTGTAGAAGGAAAAAAGTCAACAGACACTCTGCGTGTAAATAAAAAAATAGTTACTAGTGTGATGGTGATGTACCTTCACCTATTTTTGCTGGAGCTCTTTGTTCAGATTTTTTAGAGGCTCCCAGAGCTCGTACTTACACAGGCCCCGGCGGAGGTGTGGGGTGTGCGGGTGCCTGTGTGTGCGCGCGCACGCGCGTGCGTGTGTGTGTGTGTGTGTGTGTGTGTGTAGGGGGGGACACATGGCAACTCCGTTACCAGTACTCAAAAAGAGGATAAAGCATGCGCCCCAGCCATCCAGCAGTTGTCAAGTCGCCTGTCGCTCTTCAAACCCCACCTGCCCAGACCTCACACCAACCCCTGGCCTCTCCCAGGTGGCGGGGCTGTGTCCTCGCCGCTTCGTCCTCGCCTCCAAAGTTACTGGGTTGTGCGAATCAATTTAGACACTTAAAGAAAAAAAAAAAAAGCAAAAGGCAAATAGCTCCATTAATCCCCAAATGCCTTCTTCCATCTGCTGCCACTTCCTCGTGCTGGGACTTGCATAATGAATGAGGCAAACGGAAAAGTTGACGAATCGGGGCTGGCGCGGGGGGCGGGGGGGTGGTTGGCGGCGCGCGCAGCGGGGGCTCAGGCCTTTGAAGTCCGTGCCAGCTTGGGCGAGGGGTGCAAGGAGAAGTGGTGACAGAGGATAGAAGCCAGGGAGTCGGCGGCAGGGCGGGGGGAGCGGGGAGTGTGTGTGGTGGGGGACAGAGACAGCCGAGTTCCCGATTCCAAGGACCAGGCAGCTCAGGGAAAGCGAGGAGGCCGCTCCAAACAAGGCTTTTGTTCTCGCCCTCCCCTGGCTCTCCACCTCCCTCGCCTCCTTTTTCGCAAGCCTTACGAGTTGCAGGCGGCACACACTCCTTTCCCTCCCTCCATGCATCACACACGCGCGCTCGGACTCACACACACCCCCCTTCCCTTTCTGGCCCGCCTGCTGGTCCCTGTTAACCTAGACTACTAACTGGAATCCGAGGGGTGGACCCCCACCAAAACCCAAGACTTCGGGGCCACGGTCTCCCAGCTGCGTGCCTCAAGTCCGCTTCAATCTTCGGCGCAGAGAGGAGGAACCGCAAGAGGGCAAGAGAAGAAAGAGACCCCCCCCCTACACACACACACTCATATCCACACCTGTGCAGAGCCCAGCGCCCCCTCTTTGAACCTAAGTTGGGTTCCCGGTGACATCCCCCAGCGGAGAGGCTGGGGTGGGGGGACGCCATTGCCTAGGGAAGATGGAGAAGAGAGAGAAGGGAGAGCAGCACCCTGAGAGGGACAACGAGGGGGTGGTGGGGGGAGGAGGCAGCCCACCTGGACATGTGCTCCCTTTGGGGCCGGTGCGCTTTCTCCAGTCCCAGCTTGGTGAAGATGCCTACGAGCACCATGACTGCCACCACCCCGCAGATGATGTAAACGATCAGGTTGGTCTTGTCCTTGGTGGGGTCGTGCAGGGGGTCGTCCTTGCGCGCGGGGGGCTTGCCGGTGTTCAGCCAGAGTGGAGTGTCGTAGTTGGTGCAGGTGCTCTGGTTCAGACGCCGCTTCTTAAACGTGCAGCAGAACCGGAAGCCACAAGTCCCGCAGCAGAAGATGAAGTCGCCCGAGCTGCAGTTGAACGGCGGGTCCCACTGGCCCATAACATCGAAGTAGCCCCGGCAGAAGTCCGGCGTGGGCGCCCGGGTCGGGGGCGCGTCCGAGACCCCTGCGCCTTCGCCAGCCTCCCCGGAGGCGGCCCCGGAGCGGTTGCCCCCAGTCAGCACCACCACGCCGCCCAGCTGCGCCAGCTGCTCGTGCCCCGCTCGCTCCTGCGCCCGGCACACGCGGGCGCAGAGCTCGGTGAGAAAGCAGCCGAGCAGCAGCCGGAGAACGCGGCGCATCGTGTCTCCCAGCCCGGGCTCGGCTGCTCTGCCGCCTCTGGAGCCTCTGCAGCCGCCTCTCGAAGCGCGGCGGAAGCTGCCGAGGCTGCTGCCGGGGGCTGCGAGCCGCCGCGGGCCGCACATGCAGGGAGCGGCACGGGGCGCTCGGTGGTCGGCGGCCACGGCGCTCGACTCAGCCCGCGTTCGCCTCCAGCGCGCCGCGCGCCGAGGGCTGGCCGGGGAGGAGCGCGCGGGGCTGGGCGGGGGGAGGGTGAGTGGGGGCAAGCGCGGGGTGCAGGTCCGGCTGGCTACAAGGCGAAGCGGGGGCCGGAAAGCAAGGGAGAGTCGCTTTGTCTGCCCCACTCCTCGGCCGGCGGCTCCGGACTCGCAGCCCCGCGCCCGCTCGCAGGATCCTTCTCACCTCTTCAGCTTGCCAAGTGCGCTGGAGAGAGCGGAGCGACACTTGTGGAATGAAGGGAGGGCAAGAGAGAAGGGGGAGGGGGAGGAGGGCGGGCAGAGGAGGCGCTGGGGTGGGGGGGGGGCGGGCGCGAGCTCGAGAGGGGCGGGGGCGCGGGAGAGGTGACTCCGGCGGGCGGGCGGGCGGGAGCGAGTTGGGGGGCGTGCAGAACCGAGCCGGCCTGGCAAGCAGGAAGGAGGGAGCTTTGCAGCTACCGAAGGAACAGCTCGGATTTCCCGGCAGGTGGAGGACGGCGGCGGGACCTCCCGCGCCCTCTCTGGGCTGGAGGCGCGGCTCAGACCTGTTCCCGGCGCAGAGGCGGCTCCGCCCGTTGCTTTTTCAGGGGTGCGGGCGCAAGATCTGCGGCTCGACTCTGCCCGACAGGAAAAGGGTGACTCGGAAGGGATAGGGACACACTAGTTGGCTTACACTCCAACACAAACTGAAGCTCAGTGTGATCAGGATCGCCCCTCCCAGGTGCGCGGGGCCGCCTTGCCCTTCACGCTCCAGCCAAACAGGCCACCCGGATTGCTCAACTCTTTCGGCGGAGGCGAAGACCAAGGCTGAGCTGGGAAGACTGGGTGGGAAGCCCTGGGCCCGGGGTAAGCATCCCCGGAGAGGGGCTTGGGCTGAACTAAAGCCCAAGAGGTGCAGAGGGTAAGGAGAGGTAACCGAAAAGGACGGGGCATGTCCCGGATGGTCTTTCCTTGGGACTCTCCCAGGCCCCCGACTTGACAATTTTGTGTCCCTCTTCACCCTCGCAGCGTTCCCTGCGCTCCACTGGAGGGCACACCGCGGCGCCGCCTCTGCGTGCCCAGATCTGGTGCAGTGCAAGGCCTGCGCACCCAATCTCAGCCACCCTCCCGGACCTGGAGCCCGCGCATGGGTCGCCAGACTCTCGGCTGGTTCCTCTTCCCACCAAGCCCCCCAAAACCACCCCCGGTCATCCTCACCCGGGGCTGCGGAGCTGGCCTTGCTTCCCCGGCTTCCAGGCTTGCGTCGCCCTCTCTCAACTCAGCCGATTCCAGGCATCCTTCAACCCTCTCCCATTTCTCCCACTTCTTCCTCTCCTCTGCTTGAATTTGACTCCAGTAGCCCCCGAAACAGGATTGGTACCAAAGCTGCCACACCAAATTTAGATTTCCACACGCCCCTGCTTCTTGTTTTTTAATTGCATTAACTAAGTATACACTTTGCAGTCAGCTGGGCTGTTTGCAGGGGTATGATGTTTCCACCACTCTCCTCTCCATTTGGCTGCCTGCAGTCCAGCTCCTTTCAGGGCATTTTCAAGGAACCAAGAAGCCGGGCCAGGAAAATGACATACTGGGGTCCCCTTCAATGATAAAGCAAGGGGGTGTGTGGGGGCTCTACTGCAAGCTTTTTGAGAATGAGAGCTAACTGTGCCTTCTCTTTGAAGAAATGCCACTATCTTCCCAAAGACTTGCAGAGAATGGCGCTGTTCCAGCAACATCACACCAGAGCAACACACTGACAGCGCCTATCCAGGAATACATCAGTCCTGGAAGATGCCCAAACCCACCTGGACTAGGTGTGAGGTTGGCGGTCTAAATTCATCGGGTTCAAAATAAAACAGTGTGACATGTCTGTGGACCCACACCCACCACCCGTCGCTACCAGCACAGCTTTGGTGTGTGAGAGCTAATGATAGCTGACATTTATCCGGTGCTTGCGACATACCCACCAAGCTTGCTGCTCCTCACAGATGCTGAGAGCAGTGCCCAGCACTTAACAGACGATCTGTGAATATTTGCCGAACCACTGAGTGACAGATCTCCTTTAACTCTACCCATGAGGAAATATAACCAGGTCCACACAGCGGAGGGAGAGGCTGAGGCCCAAAGCAATCAAACCAGCTGCCCAACTCGGCAAGGATGGGTGCAGTTGGCCTTTGACCCAAGCAATGTGTCTCATGGGCCCGTGTTCTGACCACTGAAAAACAGACCTCCAGACTCTATCCACCTGACATGATAGGAGGCATTTATTCTTTCTGTGTCCCCATATTGAAATGTCACTTCGTGACAGAAATGGCCCCAACTCTTGTAGAGTCCCCCGGCGTTTAGAACACAGGGAAAGACTAATTAACCAAGACTTTTTTATGCAAGACCTTGTCTTAAACCAAGAAAAAAAGGAACACAAGGCAGGGACAGAGGAGAGAGGTTCTGTCTGCCACATGACAGCTCCAGAGGGGTTGGCATATTCCTACATGCTAAATCAGAATTGCAAAGAGCGGCCCCAGCAGGCTTACAAGGTCCAGAAAGCTGAGGCTTGGAGAGATTAAGGGCTTTGTCCAAGGTCACATGGCCAGCAAATGGGAAAGCCAGGGCTGGATGCAGACCTCCAGACTTCTAGACTCCAGTCTCCTGGTCCCACCTCACTGCACCTGACCCTGGCACTTCCCAGCCTGCATCAGGACTGAGGGACAAGGGCAAGAAGCTGGTGGAAGCGTAGGTCACAGACCCCTTCCCACAAGAGTTGGGGCTTTAAGGCATTTATAAATTTGATTTTAAGAAAGAAAAAAAAACTTTAATGAAATCCAGTCTCTGTAAAATATTGCCTGTCACCTGGACATTTGAGCTGGGTCCTCAGAGGAGACTGGCTTTGGCTGCTGCTCCCCGCTTTAATTAACAGAGACTGCCCCCTGTTTGTGACAAAGGGAGTGCAGGACCCTGCTGGGGAGAGAAGCCAACCAGATCCACCCTGTGCTGTTTTTCCAGATTCCAAACCTTAAGCCTCCTCTATTCCTTGAGCTTTGCCCAAATCACATTCCTTCTGGTCCTGCCTGTTGTGGCTGCCATTGCCCTCTGGAATACGGCCGGAGCCTGTTTCCCAAACATTTGAAAATTATTTAGAAGTGGGAGGAGTCATCTTGGTTCATTTTACTTTTCACAAGAAAAAAGTTGATGTCCTCTGGATCTTTCCAGTCAGCAAATAGTCACTGTCTCCTAATTGATGTGTGATTATTGGAGATATGCCCCCATCTGGAATATCTTTCAGGGCTCCTGGCGGTGGTGGGGTGGGGGGGAAGTCAGTGGGGGGTAATATTATAGAAACACCTGGCAAGTTCATGAAAGATGAAAAACAATCATCAAATGCCACCCCCCCTCACTACCCAAATGAATTCATGCAAATGTGTTGAAGTTAAAATGCAGCTCTTAATGAATGTGCTTTCTAAGAAAGTGATGACGACATGATTATTTACAACCCAGGCACTTTTAATACCCAAAGAAGAATCTCATTTGCTCTAGCCTTGGTTCTGTCAGACTACGGTGCATGTTACGAAGAGCATGAGGTTGTACTCCCGGCAGTTAGGGGAGAGAGCCACGTGACGAGGATGTGTGCTTGCTAGGACTGGCAACCGATGTCCACAAGCAACGCGACAAATTAGATTATTTGTGAGGTGGCCCTCAAAATCACCCTCATCAAGTGGCTCTCAGGCTTTCAAAGAGGTTTCTAAGAAACTGTAAGCCTTGAGGGGGAGAAAAATGAAACAGAAGCTGTTGATTTAAAACTTCAGAAGCTTCCTGGGTAAAACCTGAAATCGGCCCCAACCACAGAGGGTAAGGAGAGATAGAAGACTGGTAGGTGACAGGTTTAATTAGTAAGGGAACTTACCTACAAGGCTTGTCTTGGGTGTGTAAAATGGGATCTCCACACCCACCCAAGTACCATCCAGATGGTCTCAGTAACACCTACTTACTCAAGGCTACAGCTTTGAGAGCCCAGCAACAGTGGGCAGAATGTGCATTTCAAGGACAGGGGAGGGCTGAGTCACCTCCCATCACCTGGGTCCAGCTCAGGGGTCAACCTCTGATCATGTCTTCTCAATTACTTCCTCTCACGGAAGCCTAAATGTAGCACGCACCTGGCCAGGTCCAGGCAACACCGTCATCTGATATATTTTATTCTCTTGTTCTGAATAGATAAGGGAAGCCTTATAGAAGACGTGAAGTGAGTCTTCCAGACTGGAGGAGATATGTGAGATGATTTTTGGTGGTACCCCAAAAAATATCTTTCAATAGTTTTATAGTTATTTCAATGTGCATCAAAATAAATAATGACATCCAACACATGGCTTCATGGACATAAGTGCTTAAAGTGTAGTTAATTCCTTTAAGTTCATCAATTTAAAGTCAATTTAAGAAAAATAATAAATATCTCGTGGTATTTGTTTATGAAATACAGATGAAGAAAAGAATATGAAGTGTCCGGTGCTGAAATCCAGGAAGTGTGGGCTTGAGTATCAGAACAGGGGTTCTGAGCTTCAGGACTCATGACACTTGGAGTGGATGATTCTTTGTTGTAGGAGCCGTCCTGTGCACTGCAGAATGTCCAGCAGTATCCTTGACCTCTCCCCACTCATATGCCAGTAGCACCTCTCCGTTGTGACAACCAAAAACTGTTAACCACACATTGCCAATGTCCCCACAGTGGGGTGGGCTGGAGGGCACAGTCAGTTGAGAACCACTGAGTCATGCCTATGTCTCAATCCTGGCTCTTTGTCATGTGATTCCAACAATTCGCTTCACTTTTCTAGGCCTCAGTTTTCTCATCTGTAAGATGGGAATAAGAACAGTGCCTCCACCCAGAAAGGTTACAGGCACTCCATACCTTGTATAGAGTGCTCAGCACATTGAATGGGACCTTGGCAGTGCTCAATAAAGGGTCACCGAGGGTCCACGGGATGTCAGGCACTGAACTGAGAGCTGGGGTAATAGATGACTGAGCTAAGATCCTTGCTCTCCAGGATCTCAGAATCTCCAGGGCGAGTCAGAATGTAGAGGCAGGGCAGGCTTCCCCAGCAAGCAGCCTGTGCAGCCACCCTCACAAGGGTCCTATGCTTGATTTGATGCTTTCAAGTTTTCTTCTTGCAGTTATACATTATGTTTAAATAGGGGGTCCCCCACCAATTATGTAACTGATCCTCTATACAGAAATAGAGTTGAAGCTCTGGGAACTTAGAAGAGATGTTTAGCTCTGCCTATACAGGAAAGGTGGGCTTCTCAGAGGCGGTGGCATTTGAGCAGACCTAACTTAAATGCATGTACGCATTCTCAGGAACACAGAAGGAGGGATTTTGGTAGACTCTCTTTAAAAGTAGTTCTCAAATATTTGTTGAAGTTTTCACTGGTCCAACAGAAAATCGAGAAAAAGTAAGGCTAATGAAATAGGTGTCTGAGAAACACCTCTGTTAATTGTTATTTACTCTATTTGTATGACAATTCACTTTCTGAAGTAATGTCAGAGTTAGTAGATGTTAGTCTTAAATCTATTGTATATGTGTATTATTTTAAAAATACTTTGTACCAGGAAAAAAATTGGCAAAACTATTCTCCCCAAATTTTGGTTGTTTTGCTATAGATGAAATCCCGGATTCCAGGACAACTAATTTAAAAACTCCACAGTAGCTTTTGTTCGCAAGGAAAGTGGTAGGTTGAAGCAATTATCTGAGTAATTTAAGTCCCTCCGACTCTAAAACCAAAATAGGTGCTGGAGTCATGCATTTTCCAAGCACATTTATTTCACCTGAAATAAATAAGTATAGCCCCAGGAACCATCTGAAACTAGATTAAACCCTCACAGCTGCTTGCCTGTCTGCTCAAGCGCCTATAAATACAGATTGTATCAGTTTCTGCTGGGTAACAAATCATCCCAAAGCTTAGTGGCTTAAAAAAACAGCTCTATATTTAATGAAAAGTTCTGTGGGTTGGCAACTTAGGTTGGCCTCTCTTGGGTGGCTCTGATTCTGTCTGGTCCCACTCATGCATTTGCTATTAACTCCCAAGCCACGAGGATACCGGTGGGTCTGGATCAGCCTTCAGAAGGGACAGCTTCTCTCCGCTCCATGAAGTTCCTCAAACACTATCAGTCTAGCCCAGGGTGTTTCACCTGGTGGCTGAGCAGGGAGAAATTGAGAGAAAGCATGCAAGTCCTATGGAGATCCAGGATCACAACAGGCACCCCATCACTTCTGCCACACTGTATGGGCACAAAGCAAGCCATAAAGTCAGTCCATCCCCAAGGGGTGGAGAATAGACATCTTCTGTCTATGGGAAGAGCTGCAACGTCACATTGGAAAGGCGTGTGCGTACAGGGATGTGTGAATGACTGCACTTCCTTTTTATATCAACTGTCTTAGTCCATCTGGGATTCTATAACAGACTACCATAGACTGGGTGGTTTACAAACTACAGAAATTTATTTCTCCCAGGTCTGGAGGCTGGAAAGTCTAAGATCAAGATGCCAGCATGGTCACATTCTGACGAAAGTCCTCTTCCTGGTTCACAGGCAGCGCCTTTTACTGAGTCCTCACATGGTTAGAGGGGCAAGGGGTCTCAGTGAGGTCTCTCTTATGAGAACATTAATCCCATTCATGAGAGCTTCACCCTCATGAATGAACTTGCAAAGCACTGCCACTTCTATAAATTCAACATATAAATTGTGGGGAGGACAAAAACATTCAAACCACCGCAGCAACCTACAACACACTTCAAACCCCATTACTACCGACCGAGGCAGAATGAAAATCTCCGTATCACCAAGACTGCCCAGTCAGCAATATTCAAGGAAAAAGGGGTTCACGTGAGTTATATTGCAACCAAAGAAGCAACAGGCACATTGAGTTACATAAACGGTGTTTCCACCTACATGTTCAGAACAACCCTTGGACATTTGAAAGTTCAGTGCACCAATATCCAGCCATGTGTCCAAGCTAGTAAACGGGAAGGTCTCTGATGTCACCCATCAGTCACCAACTTCTATCAATTCTCCCTCCTACGTAAATATCAAATCCTTCCTTTCCTTTCACCCCCGTTATCACGGCTTCAGTTCACCTTCATTTCTCCCAGTGACCGTTACCTTTCGCCCTAGTTTCACCTAACCACGCCTACCTCTGAATCCAGCTGCCCTTCATTCACTTAGGGAGCCTTTATTGAACGTTCACTCTGTGCCAAGCATGGTGCTGGGCACCAGGGCGACAATAGGAAATGAGATGGAGCCTACAGTTTGGTAAAGCAAAGAAACAAGAAAACACAATTCTAGTCAGGGTAGGTCATCTGCCATAATATGCAGCCCCAAAATCGCATTGGCTTGACACAAGAAATCACAGCTTAAGAATCGGAGTCCCTCCTATCACGTAGCTCCACCATCTGGAAATCATTTACTTGTCTCCACGTGAATACCGTGTGGAGCCACTTGGAAGAAGGAGAAGGAAGGAGGAAGTGAGGCAACTTACAGCCACGCCTGGAAGTGGCATACCTCCTTCCCACCATATTCCATTAGCTGAACTCGCCCCATGGTCCCAACGTTAGCATAAAGGGGGTTGGGAAATATAGTCTTACTGTGTGCTCAGAAGATGAAAGAGAGCTGGTGAGTGTATAACCCAGTCCTGGCCTCAACAGACAAGTATAAGAGATGTAATAGATGCCGTGGTTGGAGAAACAGAGCATCCTTGGGGACCAGGGGTAGGAGATGGAGTTTCATACGTTCAACATATCCTGGGGTTTAGGATCACATAGCCAGCTAATCTGGGCCTTGTAGCACATCTGGAACCCAGAAAATGCCAACTGCTCGGGGTTTAGAACCTACACACTAGAGTCCTGTTCGAGATGTCCCTTCTGCCTCCAATACACAGAGAGGAAGGAACAAACAGTGTGGGGAAGCAGAAAGGAAAATGGGCCTTCAGGGAGAAGCAGAAACAAGACAGAAAAGAGACTTGACTACATTGTCAGTGGCTTTCTGGTTCCTGAGATTTGGGGGTTTGGTGTGATTCTCCTGGTTTTTCTGATATAGTCCTCCTACCTTCTTCCCATTTTGCCTAAATTAGCTCAAGTTGATTCCTTTTTAAAGCCTGACCAAGATAATTCTTTCTCCATTTCTCTGTTCAGGCCTCCATCACATCACCACCAGATGTTACATTCTGTTTCTCTCCTTCCTGATTCCATGAGTTGGCCAGATGGAGGATAGGAGGAAATGGCAGGAAGGGCAGGAGACGGGAGAGGAGAGGAGAGAGAAATGTCCTCACATACATACACAACGACATTTGTAGAAGAGTGTTCTCTGTGGCATTGTTTGTAAGAGTAAAGGATTGGAAATAACCGGTACCAGTGAGACACTGGCTCTGACTCAGAGCTCAGATGATCTCAGAGCTCAGAGATCTCTTTATCGGTGAGATATCATCTAAATAAATCACTGTATTTCCCTATCAGAAAACTATACAGTAGTTTAAAAGAATGAGAGTTTAAAAAAATCTAGAATTCATTTTAGGTATTATTGCCTTACAGATCCCCAGGATGAATTTTATATACTATATATATCCTGTATAAATATATATATATATATATATATATATCTCAAAAAACCTTCAAGATATAAAGGGGGAGATGCAAATCAGAAATAAAAACAGACTCATGATTAAAATGTACAGATTATTTCTGGAAAGTTACACTAGAAGCAATGATGGTTCCTAGGGACAGGGCCCCCAGGCCAGGAGGGAGAGTTAATTTTCCCTGAATACATTTGTATACTGGTTTTTTAACCATCTGTATATGCTTAAACTATTCAAAAAAGAAGTAATTGATTAAAGTGTGTTTAAAAGGAAAGTGCGAGAGAAGAAGGAATGGGTGGGAGTAAATGAAAAGGAGAAAGGAAAGAAAGAGCCTCGAGCAGCTCAAACGCAGCCTGACGTCCATTCTCAAGTCCTCTATGCAGATCTTTGACCTTGACCAAATCATTTCCCTTCACTGGGCCTCAGTTTTTTCATCTGAAAAATAGGTCCGCAGAATCTGATGCTCTCTAAGTTTCAAACTCTAAAAATCATCTGCAATATTCACTGACAGCTAATTACTGGGGCAGAAATTTCTTTCAAATTAAAGCAGTAATTGTCCTGGCTTTCCCACAGCAGCTTATGATGACACTATCATAAAATAAAATGGCTTTTTCTTTATTAGAGTCATCTTTGAAATCTTATGCTTTAAAGGATATAAAATGAATAACAAATAATATATTTGCAAATCATGTAGGATAAGAAGGATTTCGGGTGTGACCGATCAGCCCTTGACCCTCGTCAGAAGAGCCTCTGCTCTCCCGTCCTCCCTAGCCTGGCCAGAGATAGACCCAGCTGTTTCACTCAGGAAGTTCCAACCAATTATAATTCTGCCCAAAAGCTAGTTTGATTTGCCCTCAAGAACTTGAACTAAGAAATACAGATTGGGCAAGGATGAAGGTCAAGAGCCCTATTACATTAATGCTCAGGAACCAGATTAAAAGTGGCATGAGGACAGGAATCATAACAGTCTTGTTTCCTGCTGCATGCCCAGCGCCTGCCACCATTCTGGCACATAGTAGGTGCTCAATAAATACTACTTGAAGGATAAAGTAATCACTAGAGGGAAGGCTCATAAATTCTTACTGCTGCAGATCTCCAGTACCACCCAGCTCCTTTTACTTTAGAGAACTAAGTTTCTAGTTTATCTTCAAATTTCATGAGATTTTTATCTTTCTTTTAAAAACACCCTTACACCTAAGCTAATTTGAGCAGATTTGAGGGTCTTTCATCTAAAAGAGTCCTAAGACATTTCTCCCCCAGAAATACCAATCAATTTTTTTCCTGAGATTATTTTCTTTTCATTAAATACTATCAAAATTCATAGTACAATGTTCTATGGTTTAATTGAATTCAGAATATACCTATTTGTGCTAGAAACTGTGGGGACAGCTGAAAGATGAACAGAGCCAAGTCCCCGTGATCAGGAAATTCACACTCAGGTGGGAAAGAAGACACACAGGTAAGTCATTCCTATAGCAGATCCTCTGAAAGAGGAGGTTTAAGCAATGCACTATGGGTCATAAATGGGAAAAAGAAATCAATATCACGGAACACTATACAGAGGAGGTGACCCTAAAGATGGGCTTTGAAGAATGAGGAGGATGTCCCAGGGAAAGAGTATTCTAGATTTTGAAAGAAGGCACAGAGCCTAAAAGCACTGGTACAATAGTCCCCCCCCCCCTTAATTGCGGTCTCTCTCTTCGCGGTTTCAGTTACCAACACTCAATATTAAACGGAAAGTTCCAGATATAAACAATTCATAAGTTTTGAATTGCTCACTGTTCTGCGGAGCACGATGAAATCTCACGCTCTCTCGCTGGGAACGTGAATCGCGCCTCCACACCGCAGACGCCCCCTTGCTTGCTCCTGATGTCCTAGCAACCCTGGTTCTCGGTGCTCCTGCTCAGCCCACCCTCGTTTCACTTGATAATGCGCCCAGAAGGGCAAGACTGGTGACGCTGGCAATTCGGATACGCCACAGAGAAGCCGTAAAGTGCTTTCTTGAGGTGAAACGGTGAAAGTTCTCCGCTTAATAAGGCATGGTATCATCTCACATCATCACAAGAACAGGATATTTTCAGAGAGGCCACATTCATGGAACTTCTATTACAGTATGTTGTTATAGTTGTTTTATTTTATTATTGTTGTTATCTCTTACCATGCCTAATTTATAAATTAAACTTACAGGAAAAAGCATAGTGTATACAGGGTTTGGTACTGTCTGCAGATTCGGGCACCCCCTGGGGGGACTTGGACAGTATCCCCATGGATACAGGGCAACTACTGTAGTTAGCCAGGCTGAATGATGGGCTACCTGGTAAAATGAGGTGGAAGACCCGGCTAGACGGGGAGTACGAGACGGTGAGAGTGAATCGCATCGCCTTTTACTAAGCCCCAGCTCAGTGTTTTAAATTGGTCAGGCCAAGAGGGATTCTTTAAAATCAGTAGCACCGTGGGCAAGTCTCCCAGTGCTGAAAGGAACACTTGAAGTCCTAGAAACTTTATAGCACAGTATAAAAAAGACTATCCAATCTCTAATCTCACACGATGGCCACTTTTCTACTCAAAGAGTTGTTCCTCCCTCCCCACAGCCTCCAATAAGCAGTGGAGCCCACTCAGTACCACACAAAGGTGGTTAAAGTGATTACCTTTTTGAGGTGATGGACACGCCCTGGAACTGGAGATGGCGGTGGCTGCACAACAGCCAATGCAAGGCGCACTTTAAAATGGCTCAGGGGAAAAGGACTCAAACCGGCCATGCTGGCAGCAGTGAGGTTTGGTGGGTGCTATGCTTTATGCACAAAGGCCAATTCAATAAATGATATACACAGACAATTTTTTTCATTTAAGATGAACATAACGGAAGAAATTAGCACTTAATCCCTGCTGGTGACAGTATACATTCGTGCCATCCGCAGGGTCGGGTAGGGAGGGAGTATTTGACTGCTTCTTTTAAAATGTTTAATGCATGAGTCACGGTATCAGGAATTCTCCTTCAAGGAGTCCATGCTTGAGCACAAGATACTGGCATCCTTGTATTTAAGATTGTAGACCAAAAAATCATTTGCTGAAACATTGTATTAGTGAAAAATTGGAAACAACCTAAATGTCCATCAGTAGGGGATTGACTAAATAACTAGAAGAATAAATAAAGAGGCTCTGGCTGGTGTGGCTTAGTGGCTTGAGTGCTGGCCAACAAACCAAAGGGTCACTGGTTCAAACCTCAGTCAGGGCACAGGCCTACGTTGCAGGCCAGGTCCCCAGTAGGGGGCGTGCAAGAGATAATCACACAGTGATGTTTCCCTCTCTCTCTCCCTACCTTCCCGCTCTCTAAAAATAAATAAAACCTTTAAAAAAAGAATAAAGAGGATGAACCATGAGAATGTGCTTACCTCTAGACAATGCTACTTAAGAGGTTTTTCCATTTTCTTTTTTTCATTTCTAATTTGATTTCTTGTGGCATACCTCAGTTTTATAATTAAAAAATCCACAGTTTTCTTTACTCAAAGATTGCTTCTTGATTCCCATGGATCATATGTGCATTCTTCAACTAGGATTACTCACTTTAATGAATGAAACGATGTTAATGAAAAAAAAAACAAAGACTAGGCCTTTTTATGCACATTTGGGGCATAAAAAATATTAGGAGCTGGGCACGTCTGAGATGGCAACCTGAAGGATACTTTCTAATCTTTTATTCTGAGATTAGATCAGGGCCATGTTGTAAAACCAACCTGTCATCCACTAGTGGTACACTGGTGAATTCATAAAATAAATAAAAATTACTAGATTTGTCAAGTCATCAAGAAAATCAGTGTTATTGGACCAGGCACTACTGGGACTCTAGCCAAGTCTCCTTGGGTTCCTTTGATAATCTCTTGTGTCTCTTGCTTGCTTTGATGTGTTTTTGCTTCTGTTGCTGTGCTCAAGTAAGTCTTTAGTGGAAGAGAGATGTCTCAGGCTATAGGAGCAAATTTGCTTGGATGTTCTGAACCAGCTATGCTCTGAACTTATATCCCTCCCAAGGATCCTTTAGTCAATGACTTCTGGGTGCAGGAGTGTAAATTTCAGCTCTCTTGCCTCAGGTCAGGACAAACTGAGTTACACCTTCAACTCCAGAGTCCTACGCAGGATCAGGCTGGACTTACCCCCATGGAACTTTGCCTGAAATCAAACTTTTGCTTGTCTTCTTGTACTTCCCAAGTGGGTTTCTCCTGTAAGGACTTCCTTAATAAATCAACAGCCTATGAATTCTGATCTCAGGGTCTTCTTCAGAAAAACTCAGTCTCAGATTTATAAGTTTAAACTCAAAATCAGAAACAAAAAGTTTAAATACCACTGATCCAAGACCAGCTGTAGAGAAGTCCAGTCTCAGGTTTTCACAAAACAAGGTAGTTCAAATCATGGCTGATGTAATGACAGTTTCTCATAGTCTCACCTCTGGTGTTCACCACGCAGACTCTGTACCTTGCTAATGGCCCTCTCTATTAGAAGAGGCCTCATCTTCTCTGGCCAATATGTATAAAACCAGTAGGTTTCATTTAAGAAGTTAATCAACTTCTCCTAGTTTCCTGTGTCCTTGGAATTATTAACCTCTGGAAAGTCAATGAAAACTTTTTGGATTCTTTTATTTCTTGCACCTCTCTGGTCTTGTTAAAAGAGTAGAGTTGCTGTCCTACTTCACTCCAAAATCTATTTTGCAAATCTAAGAGAATAGATCTTATTTCTCTTTTGAGGAACCTCACAAGATTGTTCTAGGGATTCAGTGAGGTAAGTACAGAACCTAGCTGAAAGATCCAGCCTCATGGTAGGCAGCCAGTTACCTTCCTTCATTCTGAAACTGTGGCCTATAAGAATAATCTAATTTGGTGATTCCCAAACTGTGGCCCTGCATCAAAAAGACCTGGAGTGCTTACCAAATGCAGATTCATGGGCTCCATCTTCTGAATGAGAATCTCTAAGAAAGACAGACAGGAAATCAGCATTTTGTAAAGCATTATGCATTCTAAAGTTTAGAAATCACTCTCTCTGATTCAGTGGTTTCCTGAACTAGAGTGCTTCTGTGAATAGGAGTAACGTTAATAAGCATGGTTTTGTTTGAAAACAACAGAAACTCAAGTGAAACTAACATAAGCTAAAGAAGAAAAGAAGTAGCTAGATTTATCAGTACACACAACTAAAAAGTCCAAGGTTAGGTTTAGTCCTGGGTAGATCCAGGGACTCAGCTGCTACCCTGAGGATTCTCTCTTTCCTCCATCTCCTGGTTCTCTTATCTGTGGGTTTCCCCTGTGAGAAAGTGTTTGCCACCTACAGCTCTGTTCTCACCTTGTCCTTATGCTAGTCATCCTCAAAGATAGGAGCACACCTCTTTCCTAAGTGGTTTCAGCAAGTCTCTGAAAGATATCTGGTTGGTCTAGCTTAGGTCACATGCCCATCTTTTAACCAATCAGTAGTCAGAAGTATATAGCACTGGTAGGTGAGGCTGAGTCATATGTCCAACCTTGTGGTGGCAATATCAATGTGGACTCCACCTAAATCATGTAAATGCCCACCCCCCCCAAAAAATAAACGTTCTGTTGCCGGAATTTCCAGAGTACTGTTCACTAAAACCAGAGTCAGTCAGTATTCTTTGAAATGATGCCACTGATCCCCCACCCGCCACCATTTGGTTGTGGTAAACCCCAGGATGTATTTACCTCAGAATGACTTAGAAAGACTCAAAACCACGGATCTGCCCTCACTGGAGAATTTAAACCTTGCCCCTCTTACCTAGGGAGATGCAAACGTGGTAGACTAGGATGAACGATGGTCCTTCTGGTTCAGCTGGGGATGACTCTCCTGCAGACCCTGTTAGCCAGATAATGCAAGCCTGGACTGTCAGCACTTAACAGAGAGCAAAAAGGGTTGGCATTAGAAGGAGCTCCAGGAAAATGTGTCTGCTTATCCTCCGGGGAGATAGCAGGTTAATGTAACATCTACCAAGCAGATGTGCTGACAGGAACAGGAGCTGGATGGCAGGCTTGTTGAAAAGGGGAAATCCAATTGTAATGCAGATGATTTCTTGATGCAAAAGTATTGTACTTCAGTTATTACAGTTAGGTTTCTCCCTTGATATTTGTCAACAGAGGACAATCTTTTACTTGAACTAAAAAAAAAAAAATACCAGTCCCTCTGTATGTGCATGTTTAAATCAATGCTGGGGAGGGTAGAAGAAGAAAAGCCCATGAAACAAATCCAGTGTTATCGTGTGTAGCACTTGCCCAGGACTGTGATGCTCCTCCTGCTGGAGGGGAAAAAAAAAGTGAGGCAAGACCCAAAAGGACTCGGAGTCTAATTTGCAAAGTACGAGAAGATGTTGGAAGAAGATGTGGAAAAACTTGCTGAGGGAAGGTCCTGGCTGTGTCTTTCCTGGCCATTTTGCTTGCATCGGCACGTCATATGTAAAGAGCAAAACACCGTCTCATTTTAATAACACATTTAACTGCCTGCACATACACAAGAGATCGTGGTGTTTGCCAGTTTAAAAAGTTCAATCTCAAATGCAGCTATACTCAGCCAATATTTTTTAGACCAGAGAGCTAGAAGAAATCTGTAGTTCTTAACACAGTCTCTGAGCCATTAAAATCGTGTTGGCAACAAAGATAAAAATGATGTGGATATCAAAACCACATTTCCAGGAGGGGTGTGGCAAGGGAGGTTGCATGGAAGAAGAAGACCGGCATCTTGTGTCGAAGTGCAGGGGACAGCAGGAAATTGGAGTGCGTGTGTGTCCGCTCCACCCACACACTCCGTCCATCTGACAGCGAACCTGCCTCTCTAGTGGTAGTTTCGTGGATTTCATCTTGTGCAAGATCTAAGCCCTCACCAGATGAGATTATTATTCAACTTGCTTTGGCTCGCCCTTACTGCCTTTAAAGTGCCCACTCTAAATAAGAATACTCTTCTTAGACGGATCTTAACTAAACATACTGTGTTAATTGTTAATTATTTCACAATATATGTATGTCACCTCGTTATGCTGTACACCTTAAACTTACACAGTTTTGCATGCCAGTTACATCTTAATACAATGGGTCAAAAAAAGAATGCCCTTCCTCTCTCTTACAAATAGATTTGGATATTCATTTACTCATTTATTTAAAAATACCTGTTAAGGGTCTACTAGGTGCTACTATGCACAGCATGAGGCTCTGAAGATACAGCAGTGTAAAAAACAGACAGAAATTCCTACCCCCATGGAGCTTATCTTCTAGAAGCATACCATCCAGTGTGGCAGCCATGAGCCACATAGTTGTGGAGAACTTGAAAAGTGGCTAGTCCAAATTGACTTGTTCTGTGAGTCTAAAATACAGGATTTCAAAGACTTAGTGTTGAAAAAACAGAGTGTAAAGTATATCAACTTTTTATACTGATGACATGGAAATGATAATATGTTGGATATTATTCAAGTAAAATATGTTATTAGAATTCATTTCAATGTAGTTATAAGAAAACTTAAAATTATATCTGAGGCTTGCAGCATATTTCTATTGAAAAGCACTATTCTAGAACAGTGGTCCTCAAGCGAGGCCGATGTTGCCCCATCTCTCAAGAGTCTCCCTTTCATAGCTCTGAATTTATAATCACCTTGGAGGTTTGGACTTGCAGGACCAATCTTTGAAACACTCTTAGGCACTAAGCCTTCGCATTCATGGAGCTGGCCCCAGGTGGTGTCTCCATTCTCTGCATAGTTTAAATGCCTGAGATTCTGTTGGAGGAGGTGAGTGAGAGGACCAGACCACTGGCTAACTCTCCAGCTGGACCCAGGCAATCAGAGGCTCCTCACTAATATCCCTTGTCCTTGGAGTATACCATTCACCCACATTCCCGTCCCCGAGGCCATTTCAAGGACACAGCCTTGAGACAATAAGGCATTGCTGAGACCGTCTATCTGAATAGTACATGTGACTGAACCCCATTAGGAACTCTATCTAAACTTTTAAGATTCTGGTGAGTGGTACAAAAATCTACTCATCTTTCAGCTGCCTAAGATGAACCTTGTATGTAAGTTTTCCTTGCTTGTTAAAATCTGCCACGTACCTGGAGTGGCCTGTCTCTTTCTTCACTCGGTCCTTGCCCTCCTTGTAGGGGGCCATTGTGTGATCCAGCAGTTCACTCAGGATTCTGAGGTAAGTCTTTCTTGCCTTCTTTTGTAGTTTTACAACCCATGGATACATCCTTCAACAGCACAGTTTCATTTTGCCTTTTTTTTTGAGCCTTATATAAATGGATTCATACTGGATGTATTCTTTTGTGTCTTGCTTCTTTTTCCCCTCAATATTATGTTTAGATTCATCCTCACAGTTGCATGTAGTTCTACTATGTTTGTTTTCACTGCTATATAGTATTCCGTGAATATAATGCATGCTACATGAATAGACAATATATCTATCCAGTCCACTACAGAGGCACATTTGGGCTGCTTCTACTTTGGGGCTATGTTGGACAAGGCTCCCATGGATAATCCAGATCATGAATGTTGAACTCATGGGCACTGGTTTCTCTAAGGCATGTCCTCACCAAATTTTAATTCAAAAATCTCTGCAGAATCTTATTCTGCGTCTACGTCTAAGGTTGAATAAAAAAGTAACTCTTCTGAACCTCTCATTAGACTCATAAAGCCTCCAAAATGCGCCTGAACCTCCAGCTGTAGCTTCACGCTTTTAGCATTCAGTACTACTTGAGATCAAAGCCCTAGGGGCTCTCTCCTTAACTTTTTAATTTTTCCCTATCACTTTGCATAAGTGAAGAAAGGGACCTTCTGTTTCATGCATATTATTGCACTTCCTTGGCATTACTCACCAGAGTGATTTAGCAAAAAAAAAAAAAAAATCTGACCCATGTTTGAGACTCTGCATTGACTCTGTTACCTTAAGATAAAGTCCCAAATCCTTACTATAGCACCAGAGTCCTTGATGTGCTCCACAGATTGCCAGCCACACGCAGTCCTACACTCCCCATTTTTAGCCATACCAAATGGCTCACAGTTCCCACCACACGCCATGATTTTTCACACCCCCGTGCCTTCAGCCATGCTGTTCACTGCCTGGAACAACTTCCCCAAATCTTGCTTTCTGCATAAACTCTCACCCATTTTTTAAGACTCAACTTAAACATCATCTTCTCCAGGAAACCTTGGCCAGGCTGGGCGCCCTTTGCTTGTGCCCCCATATCACCAGGCACTTCTCTCTAGACTAAGGTGTGACAGTTGTCAGTCCCCAGCCCCACTGTGCTGAGAGCTCCCTGAGATAAGACCCTATTTATCTCTGTATTTTCAGTGTTAAACACAATGCTAGACACTTGGTATGAGAGTTAATATTATATATTAATTTGACTGGATCATAGCAAGCCAAGATATTTGACTAAACACTATTCCTGCTGTGTCTGTGAAGGTGTTTTTGGATGATACTTGCACTTGAGTCTGTAGACTGAATAAAGCAGATTGTCCTCTCCAACGTGGGTGGGCCTCATCTAATCCATTGAAGGCTTGAACAGAACAAAATGCTGGAGGAGGGGAAAATTTGCGCTTGCTCACTCGCTCTTTCTTTCTCTCTCTCTCCCCTTGCCTGACTGCTTGAGCTAGTCTTCTCCTGCCCTTGGTCTAGGACTTACACCATAGATGCTCCTGGTTCTCAGGCCTTCAGAGTCAGATGGGAACTACTTGATTGGCTTTCTAGGATCTCCAGCTTATAGATATGTTTATAGACAGAAGATCATGGGACTTCTCAGCCCCATAATCAAGTGAGTCAGTGATTTGGGGTAGATAGATAGATAGATAGATAGAAAGAACATAGACTGTCCAAAAGATATTCAGCCATGTCATATGAGAAAAAGAGAAATTTATTGAAGAAGATACAAGATATAAGAAACATTGTACATAGGACAATGACACCTCAGTCCCCTTCAAGGTAGGCACCTTGGGACCTCACACAGTTCTCCCAATCACCATCAGCTACCCCACCATATTTTCCTAAATCTCATAGGTGATCTGAAATCTCTTTCCTTTCCATGGTGATTCTAGTTTTGGGAAAAGCCAGAAGTTGCAGGGCACCACATCTGGGCTATAGTAGGGCTCAGTCACCTGGGTGATTTGATGTTTCACCAAAAATCTCTGCATGAGACATGATGTATGAATGGGCAGGTTGTCATAATGAAGCTGCCAATCACCAGTTGCCCATAGCTGCAGCCTTCTGAATCATCTGAATAGTTTCTGTGGAGGAATGTTCAAGCTTAACAAAAAATTTGATGCAGATACATTGCTCTACTCACTTAGTCATTTTGAATGTGATGGCCACACAACACACATGCCCACTCAACAGGGTCTACTGACTGCCATTGACTAGTCAGTGACTGACTGGCACTGACTAACTAGTACAGTGAAGTCATCACTGTTCACACATGCACATTCCAACCCACTCTCCTTGGCTGCCAAGTTACATCGATGTCATGCAAACTGTTCCCATTATATTAACAATGGCTGGACTTTTTCTGGACAGACCTAATATATGTCAATATATATCACATATATAATGTATTGAATATATCTATAAATCTCACATATTTAATGTATATATAAACCATGTATGTAACATATATAATTGGTCCTGTTTCTCTGGAGAACCCTGGCTAATACACTTGGTAAATGTTAAATTAATATTTGTTGAGCTGAACTGAAATTGGCACTTGAACTTGAAATTGGCTTAGACTGGAAGAGTCTGCACATCAGAATCCTAGGGGTCCCATTCACTATGTTGCAAATGACTGTTACAAACGGCCTCTCCTAGAGTTGTGCAATATGCAAGCCCTACTAGCCTCTACTTCTATTCCTCTTGCTCTTGTTGTCTAATAAAGAAAAAATTTTTTCCATGTGACACATTCTTCTTCCTGATATCTATCCTCCAAAATCTAGAGCTGCTATCTAAAGTTAATTAGAATTAAATACTATAGAATCACCTAATACCAGTCTGATAAGTATCTACATCCTCAAATGAGTGTTTCCACCTTAATGCAAATAGACTTCCAACCAAGACATATACTTTCAACGGAACACAGTTAGTATTTATATAGATATACAGTCTATAGTTAATAATTCACAATTTTTTGGTACCTAGGGGTCATCTTTCTGAATATAAAGGAATCAACATACAATTCTCTAAGGAAAGTACAGGTATACATTTAAAATTTAACTAGCTGAACAGAAATGTATGGGAAGATTTTCTTTTAGAATGTTTGATATGTTCAATTTTTTTTTAATGTGCCTCTGTCCTAAAAGTCAAAAGCAAGACATAAAGTCTAGTTAGTTAATGGTTTTAGCTAATTTGGTAGGCAAAACCCAGAAATTTTATTATAATTTGCAGGGAAATGTGAGGAATAGAGAAATCGTACGTGTAGGATGTTCTTCCTCACTACTTCCATACCTGTGGCAGGCATCACTAATCGATTTCAGCACTCATTTCCTCTGAGGCCGGCAGAGACTCATAATCCTTTTTAAGAAAGCACTTCAAGCAGAATTAATCCACTTGCTATTTCAGATTGAAAAAGTACCAGGAATTTTTAGGCAAAAGGTCATTTCTTATTTTTCCAAATTGGATAAGAATATATTCTAATGAATACTAAAGATGAACCTAACAATACCAAATGTCAGTATGAAACTCAAATATTTTCCTTCCACATTGGCACTGACTTTTTTCTCCCTGGAGGTCTTCCCGGTTCCTCCAGCCTGCACTGATTTTTTTCTTTCTCATTGTTAATGGTCCTTAGAATCTGTGCCAGATAGTTTAGTGTCCAATTAGATTGCTAAGTTCCTTGGGAGCAGGAGCAGCATCCTACCTTGGGGGAATGTGGCAGAATTGAAATGCTGGGCATGTTCAGCACTCTTAGATGCTCACTTAAGTATTCCCTCTTTTGATTATTAACATATACTGAGAAGAAAGCAGAAAGAGAAGGGCTGTAACATCTCAATGGGTTTCAAGGAAAACATATCTACTTAAAAAAATTAGCTGAGAGAATAAACTAAAACAACAACAAAATATTTTCCCTACCATTTCAATTCTAACTTTTTCAAACTATGCATCATATCAATACATGGTCCATCAGTGATCTACTAGTGATGGACTAAAGTGAATCGCTTTAAAGACCAAACTTCCTAAAATGCAGAAGACACTCTGTTAATGCTGGGTTTAATAATTTAATGTTTCAGAGAACCTTTCCACACCTCATTGCAAGAAAATTATTAATGCTGGGTCTTTGGAATGCTCTGAATTTAAAATTCTGCCGCAGTCCCTCCCCAGAACCCTGTCTCCTGTCGATGAAACTCCTCGCTCTTCCTGAGGTTTGCTTTTTCCCTCACCTTTGCTCAAGTTGTTCCCTCTCCCTGAAATTCTCATTCTCTCCTATCACCACATGTCCTGATCCTGCCTGGCCTTCGAAATTAACCCAGGACTCCCTCTGCCATCAATCCCCCCCTGACCCCCAAGTAGAGTGTGAGGCTCTCCCTCTGGATGTTCCCGGTACACTTTCCGCACCACCCCTAGGGTTTGGATCCCACAACACATAACAGCGTTAAGCTTGAGTATGGCAGAGACCTAGGTCAGAACCTTCAGCCTGCCACTGTCTGGTTAAGTGACCTCAGGCAAAGCTCTTATCTTCTTCAGGCCTCAGTTACTTCATCTATAAAATAGATGTAAAAATAACACTGACCTCAAAGAGTTCCCATGAGGACTAAGTAAAATAATGAATGCAAAGCACTTCACAGCCAGGATCATAGTAAGCACTTATTTAAATACTTGTTTTAAGTACTATCATGCCATCTAATATCAGTTTGTAATTTTAATATCTGGCCTTATACACTACAGACTGTTTATGTTTAAGAATATATTATCTCCACTAATGAACTTTAAGCATCTCAAGGGCGTTGGTGAGTTCATCTTCCACACCTGTATCAGTTAGCATCTGTTGGGTAAGAAACCACTCGAAACGTAGTGGCTTACAATAACACCATGTGTTTAATTTAGTGGTCTTAAATGTTAGTGTGCATCACAGTTACCTGGAGGGCTTTTTATATAAGGTCACTAGGCCCCACTGGAGCTCACAGTGTTCCAACAGAGAGTAGAAGCTGCAAGGCCTCCTGACATCTAGACTGGCACTTCTGCCACATTTGATTGTTCAAAGCCAGGAGCGCCCCTGCCTGGGTAGCTCAGCTGGTTAGAGCATCGTCCTGATACACCAAGGTTGTGTGTTTCGTCTCTGGTCAGGGCACTTATGAGACTCAACCAATGAATGCATAAGCAAGTGGAACAACAAACTGATGTTTATCTCTCTCTCTCTCTCCTTGCTCCCTTACTCTCTCTAAAATTAATTTTAAAAAATAGTCCAGATTCAAGGGGCGAGGCCGCAGGCTCCAGCTCCTGATAAGAGAAGTACAAAGTCAAGTTGAGAAGGAGGGTAGCTAAAGAGAAGGGAGTAGCGTGTGGCCCCTTTGGCCATCTACCACACCGCCACTGAGTCTAATACCTAACCGGTGTGCAGGAAATACTCAGTAAATGAGTAAACGATTCTCCTAGCAACTGAGTTTTGACATTTTGCAAATGGTACCACTTTCTTAGTGACTACAAGCTAGCAGAGCGTGCACAGGAGACTGCTGATGAACGCTAGATTTCCCACTTACTGGCCCTGTGAACTTTACCCCAGAGCCTCAGGGTTTTCATGCATAAAATGGAGATTGTAGTTATCATCGCACAGAGGGGTGGTAACCTGAGAAGCAGCACAACTTAACCTCCCTACACCTCAGCTTCCTCTTCTGGAAAATGGGCACAAATCACCCCCACCTCACGGAGCTTCGGGAGGATTCAGATGAGATGGTATGTGCAAAGTGCTTGCCTTTTAAAGCACTCATGATCATTCCTAATTGGATCACATTACTTAGCACAGTGCTGGTCACACTCAATAAATGCTGGACCAGCATAACACTCTGACTATAGAAATTTCAGCTTCTATCCAGTTTGCTACCAAAAGAGCTGCCCTAACATGCTTCACATCAACAACTCCAAGTGTATGAATGCCGCCCAAGGTGCGAGGTTTTGTAAATATATACCTGTAAGCAGTCCCCCCAGCCCCACCAGATATCCTGTGGGACCCCACAGTTCTCACCAGCTGGATGACTCTGCCCACTTCTGTCGTTCATCTAGCCCACAGCTCCATGGCCTTCGCTTATAAAGCGAAAGTAGGTCACCTCGGGTAGTTCCGTTTTAGAGGCAGGAGAGATACAAGAGAAAAGGATGGAGTGGGTGGAACCAATAGCCAGGGATAAGAGGTGGAGAGCTGGAGAATTCATAGATCTTTTAGAACTTTCTTAGGGAAGAGAGGGAGGGAAGGAAGGAAGGAAGGTAAGAAGGAGGGAAGGGAAGGGAAGGGA
>VMDR010005831.1:0-48903 GCA_007922815.1 Macrotus californicus | reverse complement strand
TGTTGGAAGAATTGATATTAATTATTCTGTAAATATGATGTAGAATTCATCAGTGAAGTTCTCTGTGCCTGGGCTTTTTTTATGCACAGTTTTAAAAAATTATTACTAATTCAGTCTCTTTACTTCCTACAGGTATGTTCAGATGGTCTCTTTCTTCTTGAGTTAGTTTCAGGAGTTTGTGCCTTTCTAGGAATTTATCCATTTCACCTAAGCTGTCTGATTTATTGGCATGCAACTGTTCATAGTATTCCTTTATGATTCTGTTTCAGTGTGTCCAATAGTGATTTGAACCTTTTCTTTTCTCAGTTACTCTAGCTACAGGTTTGCTCATTTTGTTAGCCTTTTCAAATTACCAGCTTTTCGTTTCATTGATTTTCTGTGTTTTTTTATTCCCTATTTCATTAATTTCCACTTCAATTTTTATTATTTCTTTCCTTTTTGCTGTGGTAGTAGTTTGCTCTTCTTTTTCCGCTGTCTTAAGCTGGAAGGCGAAGTTATTGATCTGAGATCTGGCTTTCTTATTTTTTAACTGGGGTATTTACAGCTATGAATTTCCCTGTAAGCACTGTTTTATCTGCATCCACAAGTTTTGGTGTGTTGTGTTTCCATTTTCATTCACCTCAAAGTATTTTCTAATTGCCATTTTGGTTTTCTCTCTGGGATATCAATAATTTGGAAAGCGTTCTTTAGTTTTTACATATTTGTGAATACCCAATTTTTTTTTTGTTTTTGATTTCTAATTTTATTCCTCATGGTCAGAGAACATATCAATGCTATTTTTATTCTGTTAAACCCACCAAGGTTTGTTTCATCACCTAACATATGGCCTATTCTGGGGAAAGTTCTCTGTGCACTGGAGCAGGATATATATTCCGCTGTTGTTGGGCGCAGGGTTCTAAAGGTGTATGTTGGATGTACAGTGATGCCTCGCTTAATGGGGGTGTGTTCTGAGGAATGTGATTTCATCATTGTGTGAGCATCACAGAGTGCACTTACACACACCTAGATGGTGTAGCCTACTGCACACCTAGGCTATACAGAGTGGGCAAAAGTAGGTTTACTGTTGTTCATTTGGACAATAATACAATGATTAATAAATAATTATACAAGAATCATCTGTTTCATGTACTCACAATGGTAAACCTACTTTTGCCCCACGCTGCATGGTGCTGGATTGGTTTGCTGTGTTGCTCCTAAGATACAAACTTGTACAGCATGTTACTCTACTGAATATTGTAGGTCATCGTAACACAATGGTAAGTATTTGTGTATTTAAACATATCTAAACGTGGAGAAGGTACAGTAGAAATATAGTATAAAAGATTAAAAATGGTACACCTGTAAGCAAAATAGGGCACTCACCATGATGGAGCTTGCAGAGCTGGCAGCTGTGCTGGGTGAGTGAGCGGTGAGTGAATGTGAAGGCCTAGGATACCACTGTACACTACTGTAGATTTTATACACACTGTCCCACAAGCCCACCCCTGCTTCCTTTCGACAGGTGCAGAAAGAGAACATCAAAGGTCTCAGTGCTGCTCCATGAGCAGGTGTATGGGTTGGATTGATGGGAAGCACCAAGGAGAAACTAGCTGGGTAACACACAGATCATCATAATAGTGACTGTGAGGAGGGAGTGAAAGGTGGCCTGAGGCTCGGCAGGAATAGGAAATCTAGATGGAGAGGTAAAGGAACATGGGGGATTGTTATGGCAATGCGGTTCTGCTGTTTTGTGCTGGAGCAGTGGTCAGATCGAGGAACTTTGTGGTAGTCATTCAAATGAAGGGTGTTTGGCATGGAGAGGGTGTGGAAGTGGGGACTCAACATGTTGTTTGACTGTGGAAATTTAGTTTTGGTTCCAATGATCATATCTGGCACAAAGGGCTCTCTCTGGCATTGAACTGATAGAAGAAGTAAAACTTATTTATGCTTTATATCATTACAACCTGAAAATATTTCCAAAGTACAGGGCCAGGCTGGCTCCACATGATCACAGAAAGCTTTTACTGAAGTGACAGTGCCACTTAATACTTGTTAAGGTCACTCCTGTGGACCTGTGTCCTTGTATAGGATCTTAGGTCCTCAGCAAAGAATTTCCAGCAAATTACTCTGAAGACCATCAAGGCAAATCTGGGGGCACTGTAGCATCCTCTAATACACAGCACTAGGATACAGTCTGTGCATTCAATGTGGAGGTGCCGCAAGTGAGAGGGGATCTGTTGCCAAGCCCCACAGATACCGCTCCCACCAGAGGAACAAATCCTTCCTGAACCACACATCTGCCCATTCCTTACAGGAAGTTCAGCTCCACTATAATCTTATGAGACCACTGTCATATATGTGGTCCATTGGTGACCAAATGTCATGATGTGGCACATGGCAGTAGTTGGATCATAAGGTTGTTCAAATTTTTTATTTTCTTGCGGACCTCTGCTTTGATTCCATCCATCATTGAAGCGGAGCCCTGAAGTCTCTGACTACTTCTTGCCAAATTGTCTATTTCTCCCTTCATTTTCTTTGCTTTATGTATTTTGGTACTCTTATTTAAGAGTTGGATATGTTTATAATTGTAATATCTCTGTCGTGGATTTACCTTCTTATCATGCAATGCGACTCTTTTATCTGTTAGTATAGCCACCCCACCTTTCTTATGGTTACTGTTTGCCTGATGTGTTACTTTCCATCCTTTCAACTGATTTGTATCTTTGAATAGAAAGTTTGTCTCCTGTAGAGAGCATACAGTTGAATCTTGTTTTTTATCTAGTTCAGTGTCTGCCCTTTGCTTGGGTTGTTATACCATTCACATTTAGTGCAGATACCGGCTAAGTCTGGAAGACAGACAAAACAAATGGCTTCCAAGGAATATCCTCATATTCACTGAGGATATTTAAAATTCAGCCTATATTTTTGGGTTTGGGGTAATTCATTGACCCATATGGGTCAATGAATTTTAAGGAAGAACTTTACCAGTTAGTAGTATTGTGATCTGGGAAAGGTCAATGAATCTTTCTGAGCCTGGTTCCTAATCACGAAATGCATATATCATGATGTTATCTAAGCTCATGGCATTGCTGTGAAGATCAAAAGCGATCACATAAGTGAAGGAACTTTGAAAACTGAAGAAAGCAGTGTGAGTGTTAATTATTAAAATAATGTTATGAATGGAGAATGGAATTCAAATTGCTGACCATGAATGAGGGTCTGTGATGAACAGTCTTTAATGTTCCATATTCAGTTCCAGAGCCTTTGACCTGTTAACAGTTCATCGCAAGATATGGAAAAGGATCTCATGCTGGATGAAAGATTCAGGAATTGGGAAACACACGCACACAAAAGACTAGTCCTCTCATCCATCTACCAACCCAAATTGTGAACATCTGCACATAGCCTTTAAAAAGATACCCTTTTAATCATTTAGGAAGCTTTAATAGGCTCTCTAGAGTTCTCGCTGGAGCTGATATGGAAAACTCACATACCCAAGTGGCTTAAGTGACTAACTGGACAATCTGGACCAATTTGATGGCTGTGCTTGTTGAAATAAAACCTGCCTCGATGGTGGAAGGCTCAGAGCAATGCTGGAAGGTGCAGGATCCGCACTGAGAATTACAATCCAGGAAAGACAGCTGAGCTGGCTGCTTTTTCCTAAGCATGTGTCTGAGAAGCAACATCTTTTTAAGACTAAAAGAGTTTACTTTAACTATAACTAAAAGAAACTAAGTACCAGTCACCACTAGCCAGGGTGATCTTTATCTGTCTGCTGGCGTGCGAAAAAGAGAAGGAATCTTAAAAGTCTCCAGCAGCTGCAGGCTTCCCGCAGAGGACATCTCCCGCACTTTGCTGACATGTCTTGGATTTTTCCAACCTTACTGTGTGTTACAAGAAATCACCATGGGAGTGAGTGTCCTCCTCCACGGGTGACCCCACATGGGTGTTATCAACTACCCCTCCCGCCACAGAATCGGCATTCCCCAGTCTATTTCTCGGAAAGGCCAGTGATTGCTTTGCGAAAGGGTCTGTGATCCACTCCTGGCTCGGAAGGCTCTCTCCCAGCACCTGTGAGCCCTCACCCTGAGAGACGGATAATGTGCTAATTACCCCAAACCCAAAAATGTAAGCTGTAAACAAATGAGGGCTGTGTTTATAATCAATCAGTTTTATGACCTTCTGATGGTGATGATATCAGTGGCGTTTACACTGGAAGACCGCACAGCGTTATCCAGCAGCTGGCCACTTCTGTCGCCTGAGAGCAGAGAATGATGTGGCCCTTTTGTACTCTTTGCACTGAAGGGCATTTTACCTTGGCCAAATGGCCAATCTGGCTCTTGGAATTGCCAAATAAATTATTTTCAAAAATCTCAAAGCCTGCTTGGAGGGGTTTCAAATAATCTGTGGTTTGAGGCCCACACTCTCTCCACCCCTTTGCCCCCATGAAAAACTGAAAACGCATTCTTTCTGAGCTGTAACTTGATATATACATGATTTGAAGACAGCGGGGAGACACTCTAATCCCAAAGAGAGAGAGAGAGAGAGGCTTGGCCTGGATGCACAAAGAGCTCACCCCATCACATTTAGGACTGATCTTAGCTACGCTGTTCTCCCTGCCCTTAAGCTGTTTCTGCACCTGAACACTGATGTGCTGGTGACTCAGGAGCAGATGCCTGCAGAACACTTTGCTCTCATCAGACCAAGAGGATACACGAAAAACATAAATATCATAAAATGTGGCAAGGGAAATATTTACACCAATCTGTGGTTTCTGGTCATAGCGAAAATTGCTGGATTCTTGAATAACAACTTCTGGCTGCCTTTGGCACCTGTAGATTCTGGTTTGTGACGTGCTGAACAATACCCTGGGGCTCTCTGAAGCCTGCTCCTTTGACGCCAGCATACTTTCGTATCGAGTCCTGCCTGGGTGGGGAGATGCAGGTACAAGAACGTTGGCGGCATTTTGAGTTTGTTAACAGTGCAAAAGGTTTGCCAGTGAAGCCCCAAATGCATTTTGCCCCCAAGCACCTTGCCCTTCATTTATAGACCCCCAGGAAAACCAAAGTCATCTGTTTCTCATTCATTTACACTTTACTCGTCAAAATGTTGTTGGTTTTGGTTGGATTCCTTTGTTTTCATTTCAAGAAACCCTTAAGAATACAGAGTGGGGAAGAAATGGGTAATTAGCAAAGGCTGCTGATGTCCCTAAACTCTCTGGTCTGTTTCTAGTGTTGCTCTTGGTTCATTGTATGGTGACAAGTAGTAGTCTTCCCCTCTTGTCCCATTTATTAGTCTCCCTAAATTATTTTTTGTTTAAAGTAATATAGTACTTCACTTCTACACCACAACCAGAAATTTAGAAGCAATCTAGATCCAAGAGAGTTTCAGGAAGGGACACGCATAGGACCTCAGACTTTGCCTTTTCTTCCTTTTTAAACAAATCATTAAAAAATTTTTTAGTTGTAGTCAACATACATTATTATGTTTGTTTCAGGTGCACACCCCAGTTATTAGACATTATATAACTTACTAAGTGATCATCCCAGTAAATCTCGCACCCATCTGACACCATACACAGTTGTTAGAATATTGTTCCCTATGCTGTGCTTTACATCCACATGACTATTCTGTAGCTACCAATTTTACTTCTTAATCGCTTCACCTTTTTCACCCACCCTCCCAAAACCCCTCCCATCTGGAAATCATCAAAATCTTCTCTGCATCTGATTCTGTTTCTGATTCTGCTTGTTTGTTTATTTTGTGTTTTTAAAAAAGATTTAATTTTTGATAGATATGCATTTATTGCCATTTTATTGTTCATATGCTTTATCTTTTTTTCTGCTTAAAGAAGACCTTTTAACATTTCATATAATACTGGTTTGGTGGTGATGAACTCCTTTAACATTTTATTGTCTGGGAAGCTCTTTATGTGTCCTTCAATTCTAAATGATAGCTTTGCTGGGTAGAGCAGTCTTGGTTGTAAGTCCTTGATTTTTACCAATTTGAATATTTCTTGGAAATCCCTTCTAGCCTGCAAAGTTTCTTTTGAGAAATCAGCTGACAGTCCTATGGCAGCTCTCTTTGGTGTAACTGACTGCTTTTCTCTTGCTGCTTTTAAGGTTCTCTTTTTGTCTATAACCTTTTGCATTTTAAATATGATGTGTCTTGGTGTGGGCCTATTTGGGTTCATCTTGTTTGGGACTCTGTACTTCCTGGACTTGTATGTTTATTTCCTTTACCAAGTTAGGGAAGTTTTCTGTCATTATTTTTTCAAATAGTTTTTCAGTTTCTTGCTTTCTCCCTTCTCCTTTGGCACCCCCCGTGATGCAAATGTTGGTATGCTTGGTGTTGTCCTAGAGGCTTCTTACACTATCCTCATTTTTTTGTATTCTTTTTGCTGTCCTGTTTGAGTGTTTTCTGCTTCCTTATATTCCAAATCACTGTTTTGTTTCTCAGCATCATCTACTGTACTGTTGATTCCCTGTAAATTATTCTATTCTTTTTTACAGTTAGTGTATCTTTCATTTCTGACTGGTCCTTTTTTATGCTATTGAGATTCTCATTAAGTTCATTGAGCATCCTTATAACCAGTGTTTTGAACTCTGTACCTAATTGCTTATCTCCATTTTGTTTAGTTCTTTTTTTTTTTGGAGTTTTGTTATGTTCTTTCATTTGGGCCATGTTTGTCTCCTCATTTTGGTACCCTCCCTGTGTTTGTTTCCATGTATAAGGTAGAGCTGCTACATCTCCCAGGCTTGGTAGAGTGGCCTAATGTAGTAGGTATTCTATTCGTTAGGGTCCTGTGGCATAGTCTCCCTAATCACCCAAGCTGGGCACTCGAGGTATGCCCCCTGTGTGGGCTGTATATATCCTCTTCTTGTTCTTGAGACTTAATTTCTGTTGGCACTTCAATGGGAGAGATTTACACACAGGCTGATCACCTGCAAAGACTGGCTATGACCACTGACCACCAGCTTTGACCACCATGGAGGCTGTGCAGGGGCCCACCCTAAAGAGTAGGACTTTCTTCATCAGGGCTCTGGTGCCTGCTGAGTCTGTCCTTTGAGTGTGTCACTTGTGGAGGTGGTTGGGTGGTGGTGCTTTGATGTGGTAAGAAGCTGTCCACTGGGTACGCTGGCTCTGGGACCTCCTGTGAGGTGCAGACCAAGGTCAGCCCCACCTGTGTTCTGCTTGGGGCCACTGGGCATGAACTACAAAGTGATCTTCAGATTGCTGCTATTTGTCTTGGGCTTGGAGGTGTCCAGGCGAGGCCTAGCTGTGAACCAAGACCAGCTGCTGCTAGTGCTGGGGCTGGAGCCACTTAGCAAGAGGTAAAGGGCATGCTGAGGCAAGATGCTTCTTGTTTGAGAGATTTTAGGAAAATATGAAGCATGAGCCAAGGCAGGCCATTTATATGGAAAAGACACTGGAAACAGCTTGGGTGGGCCCAAATGTTGGATGGTGTGGTACCTCAGGGAATCACCAGGGTGGGACAAACAGTGTGAGCCAGGTTGATGAAGTCTCAGATATGGTGCCTACCTGCTGGCTCTGTGGGGGGAGGGCTCATCCAAGGAACAATGGGAAAAAGCTGCTCCTCCAGCTCTTGCTCTGATGCAGGACAATTCAGTTCCTCCTTGTATGTCCCTGTTGCCTTTCCAGCTGCTGCCCCGTTGCTGGAGCTCAGAGGGAGTGAGTCTGGAGTAAGTCTGTGGGTGGATCCTTTAAGAGGAACTGCCTGGGACTCCAGGGGCCCTCTGTCTCCTTCAGTCTCAATACCTGCTAGTTTTTACAGCCAGAAGTTATGGGGACTTCTCTTCCTGGCACTGGAACCCTGGGCTGAGGTGGGGGGGGGGGAGGGGACTGGTGTATGACTGGGGCCCCTCCTCCTCAGGGAGACCTCTGCAGCTAAGATATACCTTCCAGTTATTATCCACCACCTGTGGGTGTGGGACCAGTCCTTTCCACCTCTCTGCCCCTCCTACCAGTCTTGATGCGGCTTCTTCTTTAATTTCCTAGGTGTAGGACTTCTGTTCAGCCAGACTTCAGGCAGTTCTGTGTGGTGGTTGTTCTGTAGTTTAGTTGTGATGTTGATGTGGTCGTGGGAATATATGAATACCATATCTGCCTACGCTGCCATCATGACTGGAAGTCTCACCTTTTCTTTCTTTCTCTCTTGTTTTTAAAGAGCCAACTGCTTTTTCTTATGTTCATGGAAGTGAATGAATGGCTGGGAGCTGTTTATTTCACTTTCTTTATGGAATTAAGAAAAGGAATCTAGTATTCTCTTTCTCCTTCCTTTTCTTTGTCAAATACTCATGAAACTATGAATATTTGTGAACTTCAAGAAAAATAAATGTAGTTTATTGTCTAGTATTACAGGGTTTTTTTTTTCTTCTCAAAGTAACTCTTTTTCTCTAGCTTTTAGTCAAAATCAGTGGTTGCAAGCATCTTAAGTAGGGCCAAATTCCTTTCTTGCTGACAGTTGTAAACTTGCTGATCTTTGGAAGTAGAAATAAAGTTAGATTACATCCTGCCCTCTCCACCATCAGAAAAAAGGAGGGATAACTCCCTTCCCAGTCCTGAGTTTATACATTCCTGAATAACAAGCGTGATCCAAACTCTGCAAGAACGAAATGAGAAGCATCTCATTTAAAGAGTGCACTGCTGTTGGTTATGTGTTGTGTAAACTTAAACAAGGTTCTCATTAAAGATTTAAGGTGTTTACATGCTTCGGTTAAGGTAACAAGTTTGGATAGTGGTAAACTCATGGTACTATTATGAAGTATCTCAAAAATCTTATGACATGTGTTGTTTTTTTAAAGATTTTATTTATTTCTTTTTAGAGAGAGGGGAAGGGAGGGAGAAAGAGAGGGAGAGAAACATCAGTGTGGGGTTGCCTCTCACGTGCTCCCCACCAGGAACCTGGCCCGCAACCCAGGCATGTGTCCTGCCTGGGAATCAAACCGGTGACACTTTGATTTTCAGGCCAGCACTCAATCCGCTGAGCCCGACCAGCCAGGGTGTGTATTGGTTCTAATGTTGTGACAATCAGGCACCCATACATTTGGGCAAATTCATTTCCATTTTGTGTAGTAATGGCTTTACCTTTTGTCATGTGTGCCAGATGGTAGAAAACCAATATAATCTGCAGAACTGAAGTAACTGGACAGAGGAGACCTAGTTGCTACTTATGGGGCTTAAGAAGTTCCAGAGTCACTGCTGCAGTTATGGCTTTATGTTAAATACCAAGTGGGTGGTAGCCTAGGGCAGAGCCTGTGCTCTGGGAACTGGATTAGTCTGAGCTGAAATCTGAGATCTGCTACTCGGCATTAACTAGGACAAGTTTACTGAGCCTTTCTGCTTCCTCATTGATATTGTAGGAATAATTGCAGTACTCAGTCCAATGGTATGATGTCAATAGCCAATTTCCACAGTGTAAATATTCCCTTTGTGGTTGATTTCAAGCTGCCAACTGGAGTTGGGAGAGACCAGCACAGTCAGCACAAGCCATCACCAGCACTCCACTGACAGAATCCACACCTCAGGGCTGTTGAAAGTGTCACATGAGATGCAGCACGTGAAGTGCTTAATATTGTGCTTGTATACGCTTTATTTTCTTGATTCTAAGATGCCATCATTTGTAAGAAAAACTGCCATTTAAAGGTAGATTTTAATGAAAAACATGTTTATTGGTTGTATATGTCTTTTATCAGAAATGAAAATATAAAAAGCTTGTCAGGAATTGAAGAAATAGTGTTTACTCTCCACTAGACAATATGCTAAGCATTTATCATAGGTAAGGAGTCTCCACTACACAGGCTCTTGACTTATGACCATATTTATTTACTTATTAAATGAGGGATACTCTATCAAATGCAAAGACCCTTGGCCTTCTTTCTCTTTCATTAGAAATTTTAACTGTAGAAAGTCTCTCTGTCACCCTTTGTATTAATGTACGAGGACAAACATAATAAAATACCATGGACTGAGTAGCTGAAACAACAGAAATTTATTTCTCAGACTTCTGAAGGATGAAAGACAAAGATAAGGTGTCAGTAGGTTTGATTTCTCCTGAGGCCTCTCTCTTTGGCTTGCAGTTGGCTGTCTCCTTGGTGTGTCTTCACATGGCAATTTTTCTGAGCACACACATCCCTGGTGTCCCTTCCTCTTCTTATAAGGACATATTCATACTCATTTAGGGCTTCAACATATAAACTTGGCGGGTTGGGGGGGGGGACGACACAATTGAGTCCATACATACCTCTTTAAGGCTATGTATTAGTTTCCTAGAGTTGCCATAACAAGTGACCACAAACTCAGTGCCTTAAAACAACAGAAATTTATTCTCTTATAGATCTGGCGGCCAGAAATCCAAAATTAAGGTACTGGCAGGGCCATGCTCCCTCTGAAGGCTCTAGGAGAGAATCCTTTCTTGCTTCTTCTAGCTTGTAGTAGCTCCAGGCATTGCTTGGCTTATGGTAGCATAACTCCAATTTCTGCCTCCATCTTCATATGGCCTTCTCTTCTTTCTTCCTCATCTGTCTCTGTCTCAATGGCAGGCATCATTGGATTTAGGGCCCTCTAGTTCATCTAGGATGATTTCATCTCAGGATCCCTAACTCAATTATATCTATAAAGACACTTTTTCAAATAAGGTTACATTCACAGTTGCAAGGTGAACATACCTTGAACATTCCATTTTTGGGGGGCGGGAGCACCATTCAACCCACTACAGGCTGATTAATTCATCCAATCAAATGCATGGATCAACATACTGATTTATATTATAACTAAGTATTGTAATAAAGAAACTATTGGAACAATTTTACCTTCTGTGAGCTTTTCAGAATCCCAAACCAGCTGACACCAGCTGGGGTAGAAAGAACGCTTTGCAGGCATGGGCCACCCTCTTGCAATGTGGAGTTGTGACTAAGTTGCAGCCACCCACCTGGGAACTTTGTTTTCCAGCTCCTTTGAGTTTTACCGTGTCCTTGTGACAAGTTCTGGCCAAAAGGCTGTGAATGGAAATGATGCATATCACTTCCAAGCTAAGGTGGTTAAGTATTTTATGTGCCTTGCCCTCATTTTCTTTGCCTTTCTTGGCAAGTTTAGAGAGACTGCATGAAGAGGATGCCTTCATGAGGTTAAAGGAGCCTGATTACTTATCACTTGGAGGACAGCTGCCCGGGAGAAATGCCCATGGAGGAATATCCTCATACAAATTTGCATGAATAAGAAATAAACTTTTACTATAGTAAGCCGCCAAGATTTGGGGATTATTTTTATAGCAGTTAGTTTACCCTAGTACTCCAGCTGGCACTACACAATATATGCACAATAAAGTGCACTTTATAGCAAAATTGTAAAATTGGCTCACAAGATATCCAATGCATTATCTAAGGCAGCCACCACATTATATTGACACACTAGAAATTAGCATGTCACAAAATAACATTGGCTAAAAAAAGGTTGGGCTGTCTGAAATCAATTCTGATCTGGAAATACTATAGAAGAAATGTTAAGCGTTCCATATGACTCACCCTAACTTTCCAAATTCACTTGTTTTCTCTGGAAGATAACCATGCATCAATAGCAAACTTGAAGAATTATTTCATGGGAAGAACATCATAATTTGGGGAGTGGCTACGAAACCATGTGGGGGGTTGGGGGGGGATCCAGCTTTTAGAGTCCAGATGAATTTATGTTTAAATGTCCAACGAATCACTTTTCCTTTAAGGATTAGGCAAATTACTTAATATTTCTATGCCTTACCTTTCCTTATTTATAAGAATGAGAAAATGACACCTACTTCACACACAGGACTATTGTGATGATTAGGTAAAATAGTGAAACAATTTTTTTGTGTATTTAGCACATGGGTCAATTAATGATTATGGCTAATTTTACATTGAGATTGATTGCAAGCTGTGCTTTCTGAAAACACCTCAGAAAGCTTCTATTTGCACCACCAGCTTCTGTTTTGGCTTGATGCGTGCAGCCCCTAGATTGCCAGACATGACTCCTTTCACCAGTGCGCTGGCTGGCTTTAAACCATGTGGAAATGGCTCATTAACTTAGCCACCGTCCCCAAGCCTTTTCACCCTCAAGAAAATGGTCAGCCCGGGTGGTGTAGATGCTTAGCCGTATTCTGAAGTGGATGGTGGAGAGGATTCACTAGCAAGTCCTTTCTAGGTTCTCAGAACTTGGTATATTAGATAAAATCATGAGAGTCAGGCTGAATTTCTAATTGGGTCACGTTTTCGGTCTACCTCCATCATCTCCATTTTGACTTCAGTTGAATGTCTGAGACCAGTAAGACACTTCTATGGAGCCCACTCAGTGGTAAAATGACCGCAAACTGCATGAGGAATGAGACTGTGTATTTTGTTCTCTTCTGTATCTCCAGTGCCAGCCACAGTGTCTGGCACCTAGAAGGTGTTCAATAGAAATAGGAAGAATGAATAAGTAGCACTACAGAACACAGAGGTGGACTAAAGGCTGCTGCAGGGAGTTCTTAGGAGCTCCAGCATATATGTCAGAGTCCAGATAGGGCTGACATGATCTGCCATGTTAATCAACTGGAAGATGTCCTCCAAGGGAGTCCTAGTATCCCTAATTTAATAAGTAAATAAATCCCAGAGCTATGCAAAGCACCTTTACCCAGCATTTTTTTTTTTTTTTTGATATTTAAACTCAATATCTTGAGAACTCACTTAAGTAAATAATTCTTCTCTGGCCACCAAAACTGCTGAAATGGAGCCACGAGTTATATCTATATATTGCAGAGGAGTGCAAAGCCTAATGTAAAGGTATCTCCTCTGTAGTAAAAGGGCAGGTTAAATTCAATAGCTATTTCTCAAATAATTATTATTTAAGATGGGGCAAATGATATGCACTAAGAAATTAAAAAGGGAGAATTGCTGTATGGAGAGTGCTGTGTTTGGGGGATTTTGAGTTTGTTGGTTAATACCTTTGTTCTTCAGGGAAGAGGGAGAGTTTTTCTAGATTAGAATTAAACAGGATAAGACATAGGAAGGAACAGTCCTGGGCCTGGCACAATGTAATAGCCAAAGAGTGTTAGCTAATTGTATTTGTACTCTTATTAGAGATATTTAATGTTATCACTGTAGTGGATGATGTGGTACTCCTCCCAGATCTTCCCTGAAGGATGAAGACACTAATATCGCTAGGTGACAGAAGTGTTGGCCAATGATGGCTCAGAGTTCTGCCTCCAGAAATTGCCCTTGGCTGAAAAGAGCTTGCTATGGACTGAATTGTATCCACTCACCCCCCAAAATTCACATGTTGAAACTTTAACTTCCATATCCTCAGAATGTGACTATATTTAGAGGTAAGACTATTAAAGAGGTAGTAAAATTAAAATAAAGCCATTAGAGTGGAACCTAATCCAATTTGACTGGTGTCTTTATTAAGAGGAGAATTAGGACACCCCAAGAGACACCATAGGCATGCACAGAGGCACAGGAAGGTTACCTGGGACAGGATCCTGAGGATGCTGTAGAGGCAGCAAGAAGGCGGCCATCTGCAAGCCAAGGAGAGAGACCTCAGGAGAAACCAACACTACTAGTACCTTGATCTTGGATTTCCAGCTTCCAGAATGTGAGAAAATAGATTTGTGTTTTTAAAGACCTCTAGTATGGTGTTTTGTTATGACAGGCCTAGGAAATTAACGCAGAGCTGCTGGCTTCACTGAAAGTTACACTCCCAGCAGGAGCAGCCTGCATCCAACAACTGGTCCATGTGGAGGTGCAATCCTAGAAACCTAGCCTCAGTTCGGGACATCTCTGAAGGGCCATCCCAACTCAGAGCAGTATTTGCTGAGGCCTGTGAGTTTCCTCTCCTCCCTGCGCCCAGTCCTCATCCCCTTATTGATGTTGTCACTGAGAGTATTCTGCAATAAACTTCCTGCACAAAAACTTCTATCTTAGATTCCTCCTTCTCAGGGAAACTGACCTGTGACGTTTAGTATCAGGAATGGCTTTAGGAAGCAAATTCTAAAGTGGAATTTGGGAGTGAGATCACCACTGGCTGGCTAGCAGTGAGGACCCGTTCATTGGTGGCAGGTGGAATATGGATAGTCCCTGGCAAGCAATAACAATAGTTATTAAAATTTTTACTGGGGTAAACTGGGAGGAAACACTGATGAAAAGGAAAGCAATGATGGTGCGATGCCTTAAGTATTTAGGCAGTTTGAAGTACATAGTAATCTTAAGAGCAATGGAATTGCATTCTCTTGCTGAGGGCAACCAATAAATTGGAGAAAAACAATGAGAGACTGAGGATCAGAAAGTTGAGGGTAGTCACCTCAATAAAAAGTCACAACCCTTTGGAAGAAATGGTGTTGGAACAACTGAATAGTCATATGAAACAGAAAATGAAACTTGACCCTTATCTCATTGTCTATACAAAAATTAACTTGGAATAGATCATAGATCTAAACATAAAAGCCAAACTATGAAAATTCTAGACAGAAAAACACAGAAGGAAATCTTTGTGACTCTGAATTAGGTAAAGATTTTTCAGGTAGAACACAAAGAATGAGCCATAAAGGAAAAGCATTGATAAATTAATTTTATCAAATGAAAAGCTCTTTCTGTTTAAAAAATATTGTTGAGAAAGCATAAAGAATGCCAGGTTTGCTCTGGCTGGTGTGGCTCAGTGGACTGAGCACTGGCCTGTGAACCAAAGGATCGCTGGTTCAATTCCCAGTCCGGGCGCATGCCTGGGTTGTGGGTCAGGTCCCCAACAGGGGCCAAGTAGAGGCAACCACACACTGATGTTTCTCTCCCTCTCTTTTTCCCTTCCTTCCCCTCTGTCTTAAAAAAACAACAACAAAAAACAGATTAGGAAAACGTATTTGCAAAGCACATATCTGATAAAGGACTTGTATTTAGAATATAGAAAGTATTCTTGCAACTCAATAAGAAGACCAAAAAAATTGCAATGTATAAAAACGGACAAGAGATTTTAATAGACACTTCAGCAAAAAACATATTCAAATGGTAAATAAGCACATAAAAACATATTCAACATCATTAGTCATTAGAGAAACAAGATTAAGAGCATAATAAATAGCTATTATACATGATTAAAATATCTAAAATTTAGAAAACATTGACCTTATGAAATGTTGTCAAGGATATGGCACAACTGGAAGTGTCCTGCATTGTTGGTAGGAAAAGAAAAATGGTACAACCACTTTAGAAAATAGTTGACAGTTTCTTATGCAGTTGAACACCTACTCACTATAAATTCAGTAATCCCACTGTTAGGTACTTATCAAACAGAAATAAAGACATCTGTTCCTACAAAGATCTTTATACAAATAATCATAAAATGTATATTTACAATAGCCCCAAACTGTAAACAACTCAAATGCCCATCACCTGGTGAATCAGTAACCATATTGTGGCATATCCATACAACAGAACACTACTCTGCAATTTAAAAAAATGAAGTGCTGATCCATGCAACGACATGGCATCATTGCATTCAGGAAAGACAAAAGATTACATACTGCGTAATTCCACTGATATAACATCCTGGAAAAGGCAAAGAGGTAGGGACAGAAAGCAGGTGAGTGGCTGCCAGGAGCTGGGGAAGAGGAGGGTGCAAAAGGCACAAGGGAACTTCTGGGGGTAGTTACACGACTATGTACATTTATCACAGCTCATTGCATTGTACACTGAACCTGGGTGAGCTTTATTGTAAGAATTTTATTTCAACTAAATCACATTAAAGATGCTATGTAAAACTGTAAAATTTGTGAAGTTGTGCCCCCACTCTCAGACTCTGTGTGTGAGGGGTATGTAGACCTGGAATTGACATCCAGAAGGAAAGGCCAGGTCCCCTGGATGAAGAACCCATATAACCCATATTCTTCCAAAGATCTGTGATAATGATTTCTACAGTCCTTCTCCAAAGGGATCTATCACTATTTCATTTAGTAACCATCCAATGGGCTTAAAGGGAAGTTCATGGACCTTGGAGAACTGTTGAACATAAGATTCCAAGTGAAACTGATAGCTGTGACCTGAAGGGTCATCACAATTTCTCTGCTAGACTGGTGGCATGTGAAAACCAGGTGAGCGATCCGTGGAGCCCTGGACTGTATTTGGCTCACAGTGGGCTCACTGAGACCATGGATTTTCCCAGTAGCAGTTTCCCCAACCCCTGAATGTGTACTTAGAGTGCACCTACGTGGTAGTTGGTTGAACCCCATACTGGTTCCTTGACTTCTGGTGTAAGACCTATTGCAATGAGGGAAGACCAAGTGGAAGCCTCTGAAACCCTACTCCCAGGCAAGGAAGTAAGGAGAAACAACATAGCATACTAGAGGGAATAGTAGAGATTAGTGCCAATCTTAACGATCTAAAGGATGCAGGGTCCTAAAGGATGGCCTCCACATCTCTCGGTTTAGTTCACCAGTTCAGCCCCTACAAAGCCAGACTGATCCTGGAGGGTAAGGGTACACTATCACAAACTCAACCAAGGAGTAATTCCAATTACAGCCACTATGCCAGATGTGGTATCTTTGCTAGAACAGATTAAAATGGCCTCAAGTACTTGGCACACAGCCAGTGATCTGGCAAATGTATTTGCTTCATCTTCATCGGGAAGGAGGACCAGAAGCAGTTTGCATTCATGGAGGATTAACAATATATACACTTACAGTCTTGTCCCACGGCTGTTAACTCTCCCATCAGTTGTCTGTCAAAATATACTCTGAAGAGACTCAGACTCTCTAGATATTCCATAGGACATTACATTGGTCCATGATACTGTTGATGTCGTGTTAATCAGATTGGATAATTGCAAAATGGAAAATATGCTGAAGGACTTGGTTTGGCACATATACTACCAAGGGTGAGAGGGAAACCTCATTAATATTTGGAGGCCTGGCATATCAAAATGGTTTCAGGAATCCAGTGATCTTGATAAATTATTACATTTTATTTTCTAAGACTAATAAGCAAAATGCCTGGTAGGCTCTTCTGATTCAGAAGACATCATATTCTATGACTGCGAACCAACTGTCATGAAAGGTTTCCAGCTCTGAGTGGGGCCCAGTGCAGGATAGGATGTATAGGACCTCCAAGCTGTGCAGATAGCCCTGCCTCTTTGGCCATGTGATCCGGCAGATCCTGTGGTATATTGCCTGCAGTGAGGAATGATGTTGCGTGGAGTTTGTGTCAAGTCCCAGGAGGAGAATCATAATGTAGACACCTAGGGCTCTAAAGCCCTGCCATCCCATCTATGGTGGAGGATTATATATTAATTGAAATTCAGGTGTTTGTATGCTTCTGGGTCCTGGTAGATACAGGGCATCCAATTAAGGAGCTTTGAGTGGTTGTATGGCCAGAACTATCCCCTGTTACCTGGGTCTTATCGGATGCACCAAGTCATAATTTGGGATATCCCAACAGCAATCCATCATAAAACAGAAGTGCTGCATTTGGGTTTGGGAGTGGACAGGAACAGGGAGCACAACTAGGCTGCATGAGCAAGTGGCCCATATTCTCACAACATCACTACTGTTGCACAGTTTCCTCTCCCTTGTATTACACCTGTGGCCACACTCATAGTCTCTTACGGCCATCTGACAAAGGATGCAAAAGGCCAAGCTTGGCTGTGTATGTGTTGGTTTGATATGTAGGTTTATGAGGAGAAATGCTCCCAGTGAGCACAGCTTTGGGCAATGCAGCACATCATCCACTTTGTGTGATGGAAGCGGCCAAAGGAAGAACATATGCCAACCTGTGCACAGTTGCACATGGCTAGGCTGAATGGTCAGGGGTCTGAAGGAGAACAATTAGAATATTGGTAATAAGCAGATACGGGGAAGAGTAATGTGGATGGATCTATGCAAGTGACCACTGAGTGTGAAGATATTTGTATTGCACATTCTTGCTCCTCAATGGCAGGATTAATTGGTCATGGTCATTTTGTGGAGTGGGTGCAGGGAAGGATACCTTTGGATCCTCTGGGTTGTCCATTGGTATTCCCCTGCCCCATTTTATTTGTGGGTGAACAAACTCAGCTGCATGGCCTGGACAGGCATGTTGATTAGGGCCTTCAGGGTTGACCAGGGTTGAGGATCAGCCCTCCCACCCTCTGCCTGGGAAGCCGCCTACATCGGCAGAGGTGCTAGCTGAGAGTGAGGGGAAAGTTAAGTTGGTAAGTAGGGGCAGAAGGTGAAGACTATCAGTGGCAGCGCCGTGGCCAGCTGCAGTGGCTAGGGCAGCTGTCTGTCTTGTGAGCCTTCATTCTGTAAGTTTCCCCAGGAATAGAAAGGAGCTGTTCCCAGACGGGGTAAGTTTCATAGAGTGAGTGAGTGGACCTAAATAGCACAATATACTGTCGGAGATCCTGCAGTGTGTCACCCAGTGTCTCACACCCACGTAGAGATTTAGGCACACCTTTCCCCAGCTGCTTCAACGCTACCTGCAAATGGTTCCCTGCCGAGCTCCCCAGGCGGCGCTCTCAGCAAATGGGGGCTTGTCTACATAGGGGCACAGCAGCACGGCGCTCTTACCTCAGTCCCGTGCTTCTCTGGTGGGCCATTCCAGTTTCAGAACTCCCTATGGAATCTGCTGGGGACTCTGTTACGAAGGCAGCTCAACTTCCCCCTCTGCCTGGCCCTGGTTCACTCACTCCTTATCGTGTTGTTTCTGAGAGTATTCCCAATGGATGTTGCTACCGAGAGCACGAAAATCTTGACCTCAAACACTGTTTCCCGAAGGAACCCAATCTATGGCAATGATGATTGTACGAAAGATAAAAAAACACAAATACACAAAAGAAGCCAAAAATCTTCTGTAGTTTTATCACCATCTGTTAATTAATATCTTGTGCATTTCTCTCCAGTCTCTTTTCTATGAATATGTGTGTGTGTGTGTGTGTGTGTGTATAAAGTTCTGTTTAAGATCCTATTTTTATGTCTTACTTTTAAAACTTAATATACTATGACTATCTTACATTATTCTTCTACAATACCACTCTTAAATGCTGAATAATTTATGTTATGGATGTACCAATATGTTATTGTGTGGTTTCTGATTTTTCATTATTATAAATAGTGCTGAAATGATCATCTTTGTAGCTACATCTTTGCCTATCCATGATTGTTTTCCTTAATTATGAATGTAGAATTGTTGATCAAAAGCTATGGATATTTATATAAAATCACAATTATCCTCCAAGTAGATTACATGACTGGTTCTTTAAAACATGCCTTGCCTTGATCCTCAGACCTCTGGTGCTGGCATGCATTGTGTCGACAGAGATGATTTTGCCAGAGATTTATTCCTTCTAAGTTTTTTTTGGAGTTTGTACGCCCCATTTTATAAGGGTTGGTTTATTCAGGGGATTTTATTCCTAATATTTCATCCAGCATGTGGAGATACCAAGGTGTGTGGATTTCTCCCCATTTTTAGTTGTTTTAACGAGGAGAGGGGAGCACAGATGTAAGCCCCTCTCTCTTCGCTAACTCCTGGTTAACTCCTAGTCCCCACGGATACTTCTACATTTGAATAATTTCTAAATTTAAAAAGAACTGCCTGGAACTATACTACTGTTCCCCAGAAGGGACAATTGTGAGACATTAAAGAGTGGAGAGGACAGGCTCAGCCAGAGGCAGAGTCCCCACTCCAATTAATGAACTTCTTGGAGGAGAGCATAAGTAATTGGTTTGGAGGTTGTTTACACTGCCTTTGAAGGACAATTGAAGTGCTCATCAAGATGTGCCAAATGTTTAGAGAGTGCCTCTTTGGATGAGTATCTGTTTTAAATCAGTGAATTTAAAGGGGGCTGTAACTCACTTAAATTACACCAAGATGGGAGACTGGAGACAGGATATAGCTTCCAGTTGAAATTCCTTGATCTCTGGTTTAGTCTTAATTTTATAGATAACAAAAGCCATCAATGGAAGAACTTTAACCAGTTGTGTTCAAATGGCATTCAGATGGGACACAGGCTGCAGGCTATCCCCACGCTTGTTGGTTCACATCCACGTAGTTCTTAATGCAAAAGCTTGGCATTTGTTGATCCAAAGAGTCCATGAAGTTTGTAGCTTGAAAAGTTTCTGGAGCCCCCTGCCTGGACAGAAGCAAACAGGGCTAAGAGAATGCTGTACCTTTACCGGTGGCACCTGAAAACTGTGGTACTGTGTCGTGAGCCCAAGGAGCTGCATGATTTCAGTGAGGTTCACTCTGTAACTCCCCTTTCTTCCTCCCAGGTGAAGCCCGATTCATAGTTTCATGAGACAGTCCTCTTGACCCAGCCTAATGCTCCAGTTTGAAAGCTTCAGTGAAGTATAGACTTGGCTGAGGCACTGGGAAGAGCTGGGTGACTGAGAGACAGCAAGGGGGCCCTGTTATGGAAGATGGGAGTGATGGAACAGGATGCTAGGCCTGGACACAAAATGACAGAAAGGGACCAGCCTGAAATCTCATTGTACCCTGCTACTAGATGAGGAAGGAAAGACTAGTGGTTAAAGATGGAGGGGAACTGACCCCTAGACTTGTCTGTGCCACTAACTAGCAGTGTGGTCTTGAGCAAGTCATTTAATTTTCCAGGGCCTTGGTTTTCAAATGTTATAAATGAAGGACTCAGGCAAGAACATCACTGGGGTCATTTTCATTTTAAGTTCTAAAATCCTCTGATTTTATTTCTAAGAATATGTTCAAATTGTATCAAACCGTCTTTAAGATTTCAGGTACTTTTCATATTTGAACTATGGGCCTATGTCTGTTATAGTATCTTGAATCATAATGACTTAGCTCACTTTAAAATTACTGCCTGCTTCTCTGCTCTCTCTTCTTACTCTGAACACCCATGGATATCACCTGCTTCACTGCAAAATTCAAAACCCACCGCAGGAAGGTGACCACCGACCTCATTTGGGCCCTTAGTGCTTCCCTGGTGGTGGGGGGGCCTATTGCCTTGCCCTAATCCAGTCTTTCCCCTACTTTCCTAGGCAATTGTTTTATCACATCTTTCATCTAAACCTTTCCACTAATCCTGACTCTCAACTGATGAATCTGCAATCTATTTTCTTGAGAAAACAGAAGGAATCAGAAGAGGATTTATACAGGATCCCATCATGTCATCTACCCACCTATCTGCATCTCTGCCCCTACACTCTGCCTCCCCCTGCTAGGGTGGATGGATGACCTGTACATCCATCTAAGGCTAGCTTCTATGTTTGTTCACCAGACCCCATCTCTTGCCTACTCAAGAACATTGCTCCACAATTGTCCCCTACCCCATTCACATCATCAATTTTTCTCTCTGTAATGGATCGTTTCAATAACATCAAACAAGCTGAAATACTGTCCAGCTTAAATGAAAATTTTCTCTTGTTCTCACATTTCTCCCAACTATGGCTCCCTTTCTCTATTGCTATGTATAGCAAAATCCTCGAAAAAGTTGTCTCTACTCACTACTTACAATTCGTTTTCTCCTGTTCTTTTTTGAACCCACTCCAGCGACTTCTGTGTTGTTATATCCAATAGTCAGTTGTTAGTCCTGATCTTACTTGACCTATCTTACCGTGTGATCTGATTAACTATTCCTTTTCTCTTTCTTTTTCAATTAGATTCCAGGACACCTTTCACTTCTCATCTTGTCTTACTAATTGTTCATCTAATTCTCCTTTGCTGGTTGGTTCCTCTGTATCTTCTCAACCTCTAAGCCAGAGACTCGCAAACTTTGTTATCTCACGGCACACATAAACTCATTACTAAAATTCTGTGGCACAGCAAAAAAATACATTTTTTGCCAATCTGGCCAAAAATTGGTATAAAAATGGCTATTGTTGTGTTGGCTGTTCCATTTTTTAATTTGACATTCTAAGGGAAAAGAAGTCAGAACCCCTGATTAGTCAGGTATTGCATGTTTTAAAAGTTCTTGTGGCCTGCCACAGCTGTGAAAATTGCTCCTCTAAGCATTGGAATGCTCGAGGGTACAGTTCTTAGACCCCTTCTCTTCTGAATGAACTCACTTTCCAGCTGATCTTATCTGGCCTCATGACTTTAAATATAACTATACTCCGATGACTCTCAATCACGTATCTCCAACCCAGAAATTTCCCCTTACCTTCAGACTCATTTAGCTAACCATCTATTCTACATGGGTACCTGATAGGCATTTCAAATTCAATATGTCTAAAACCACACTCCTGACTCTTCCCCTATTTCTGAATCTGTGCCTCTTATATTGCTGCTACATCAAAGCAACTGCCATCTCCAACTCTCTGGTTGCTCAGACCAAAACCTGTGGCAACATTCGTGAAACCTTTTGCTTACATCCCCTTCTACTGGTGGCTGTACCCTCAGAAGATGCCCAGAATTTAACCACTTCTCATTACCTCCACTCCTGTATTCATTGTCCCTTTAAATTAGTCTCCTTGCTTCTGTTCCTACTGCCAGTACTCTCAACACAGCAGACAGACAATCTTTTTTTTTTTTTATAATTTCATTTAATTTTCTTTTTTTTTTTAATTACTTTATTGTTGTTCAATTACAGTTTGATTTTTCCCCCACCACTCTCCCCCAACCCCAGCCAATCCCACCCCCCTCCCCTGCTCCCACCCTCCCCCTTGGCACATGGACAGACAGACAATCTTTAAAACAATAGACCCGGTTATGCGACTCCTTTGCTCACAACCATCCAGTTTCTGACCTGCATTATAATGAAATCCAAAGTTTTTGCAGTGGTCTGTGAAGTCTAAATTTTCTCCATTGCACCTTTCCCCACTAATACTTCTTTCCCTTCATTTCCTCCTACACTGCTCCTTGTTTTCTCCCATTCAGCCACATTGGCCTCCTACCTGGTCCTGCTTCATGCCTTTGCACATGCTGTTCACTTGGCTTGATGTGCTTTTCCTGCAATAACCACAAGGCTCACTATTTCACCACGTATGAAACAGATACCCACCCTGGACTCCTATCCTTTGTATCCTATTCAATCTTTCACCATAACATTTATCAGCATTTGGCATGTATCTACTATAAGATGTTTCTATTGTCTGTCTTTTCTCACTGGAGTGGAGGCTCCACAAGGGCAGGGGCTTGTTCTCTCCCTTTATTGCTGACTTCCCAGGGCCTAGGCCTGATCGTGGCACACACAGTGAGTGCTGGACACTGGTTTGTTGAGGAAATACGTGAATGAATGAAGATGTTCTGGCCAGTGCCATTTATTTTGGAGAAACTAAACTGTGAAAAGTAGGATGGAAGTTTTGGGGGGTTGGCCTTACTGGGAGCCACAATACCCATACGTCATCTGTGAATATGCTGAGACAAGTGTGAAATGACCCAACTTAGGTAGGGAACGAGATGATGCTGAAACTCAGGGAGGTAAGTTCTCACTTTGTTGGTTTGATGTGGTGGGGCAATGTAGGACAGGGCTTGAGTCAGGTGGAATAGAAGACTTCTCTCCTCCACTTAGTTGATTTGACTATGCCCTTAAGTATAATTATAATTCAATAATATGCACTTGCCAAAAGATTGCTTATGCTTGCGTTTATGTGTGCCCATGTCCCCAGTAGCATGCCAGATGACAAAAATCCAGAAACCACCATCCCAGTTGAAGTCCGTTGTCCATTGGACACAATGTTCCCTTGCCAACAGCAATCCAAGGAAATTAGGTCCAAGCAGATATGCGCATTGGGGAGCACATTGCCATTTGTGAGACTAGATCTCCAATTCAAACTAGCTTGAGCAAACAAACAACAAAAAAGGGATTTATTAGTTCAAATAACTTGAAAGTTTAATGGACATTTTTAGGTACAGCTGGATTATGGGGCCCGAATGAAATAATAACTTTGTATATATCTTTTGGATTCTTCTCTCCTGGGTTGGCTTATCCCTCAAACAGGCTCTCTACAAATGATGGCAAAGATAGCTTCAGGCACTTCCAAGTTTATGAGGTCTCTAGCCCTACCACAATCCCATGAAGTTGGCAAGGGGAAGGTCTTAAAAGGAAGTGAAGCAGGGCAATTCAAAAAGTAACATTGCTACTCTTGCCCTAATGGCCACTTGTGAAGTGACTTTTTCAGAAATGTTAACTGTATTTTTATTGACTTGAAGTCATTGACAGATTTGTCTTTTTACAATCAGCTGCATCTGATTACTGTGCTTCTTAGAACCCCACGATGTTTTGTTTTCCTCTGCAGCTCTTTCTGGCATAACGTTATTGTTCCTAATGGCATTGATGAGGCTCTGGAAACTTTAGACCAAGCACAATGGAAGTCCTAGTTAGCCTCTTTGGTGCTGTTGTCATGATTTGATGAAAATTATACAGACTGGGGCAATGTCTACGGGGTCTTCTGCAAGCAGTGTGGTCCTTGCCACTGAAACAGGCCTCACACCATCCATTGGCCAGAGGCAAAGATTAGTCAAATTCTGCTCCAGAGTGAGATGCGCCTTGAGAACAAATTCATGGCTTGGAAATCCTTAAGTTCTGCAGGCTGTTTAGCCATGAGGTTTGGGACTGGTCAGTCTGAGTCCTTTCTTTAACATGGGCTGGAGACCATCCTGTACTTCGCTGGCTTGATCTAGGGAATGGAATGGGAAACTTAGTCTTGTTCTTAAAGCAAATTGGCCTCTGCCTTCGTAAAGTCACTGTTCTGCCCATCCCTATGAGCTCTGGATGGAGGATCTCAGAACAGGAAGTTAAGGAAATAGAGGTAGAGATAAGACAGGTCAGGGTTTAAAGTTTTAAGCAACACAACTAATTCTGCTGATTTAAATAGGAAAAGAGTTTATTAGAAAGTATGGGGTGGCTCACAACATCACTGGGGTGGCTGAAGATCCAGGCCCAGAAAATCCAACAGACACACAACACTCTCAGTTGAATTGTGCTTCCCTACAAGATATATTGAAATCCTTATCCCCAATATCTGGGAAGGTGAGCTTACTTGGAAATAGGGTCTTTGTAGGTGTGATTAAGTTAAAATGTGGTCATATTGGATTAGAGTGGTCCCTAATCCAGTGATCGGCATCTTTGTGAGAGAAATGAATGGGAGATTTAGCCATAGAAATGCAGAAGACGCAGGCAAGAAGTCCACGTGAAGATGGAGGCAAAGATGCAACTATAAGCCAAGGATGGCCAGTAACCCCCAGAAGCCAGGAAATGACAGAAAGAATTCTTCCCAAGAGCTTTCAGAGAGAGCATGGCCCTGCCAGTACCTTCAATTTAGACTTCTAGCCTCTAGAACTAAGAGAGAATGTATTTTTATTGTTTTAGCACCCACTTTGTGGTACTTCATTGCAGGAGTCCCAGGAAACTAACACAATAGGGAAGCACTGCAGCAGGAGCCTCAGCCGAAATCATGCCCAGTCTGCACCAACAGTCTGCAGATGTGATCCACGGCTGCAGCTGGTTACTGAAGCTGGTGCCACTGGCCACACTGCCCTCTCTTCTGGCCCCAGGAGGAATCCTCTGCTCTTCTTATTTCTTTGCACTCAAGTTCCATGCTGGACTGTTTGATTGGGTAAAGTCAGGGTCATGTGTCCACACCCAGACTGACAAGAGGAGAGAGAAAACAAGAATCTGGGAATTAGGAAGGAGCTTCAGATGCTGGGCAACCAGAAAAGTCACTGTGACATGTATAAGATGTGATAAGTTACAAATAACAATCATAACAATATTACTGAAGTTGGTGACTGATTTTCATTTTGGCGTAAACTAGAAGGACTGCAAGTTTATCTCCTAAGATCATTTTAGGTTCCTGCTGCAAGGCTGGGTCTATCATTTACATCTCTATGGCACACACATGAGGATGTCATCTCTGAAAATGTTGCTTGCCAGGCATCTCGGCAAAAGACAAGGTGGGCGTACATTGATGTAGAGGTTGTACCACCACAGTCTGGGCAGACTCTGGAGAAGGCCAGAGGCACAGTGCAATACAGTAATCTCTGCCACTTCTAGCTGTGTGACTTGGCTGTGTTTAAACCTCTTAAAGCATTGATTTCCCTGTTTGTCAAATAGGGATAATAATACCTAGGTCGCAAAGCACTTAGAACAGTACTAAAGCACTCGGTATTAGCTAATATCCCCTTACCAAGTGCTGAGCTTTGGAGAAGTTATCTTTGTCCCTTTGGAGGTAGTATTTCTGAGCAAAAGATTAATCAAAAATCAAAAACAGTATTCAAAGGACAAAAATCTTATCAGTATTTTGCTTATACCATCTTCATGAGAGTATATCCCTCCTACCCAGAACCGAGATACACAGATCATCCCGTGTCCATGGGCCGTCTGGAGCTACAATGAATGCTTTGCACATAATAGGTATTCAATAAATATTCGCTGAGTGTATTGGGCAAGGCAAACGAGGTCCTTGCTATTGTACTGCCTGCCATTTCCCACCTTTTTCTGAAGGTTTTTATATATAGCTTGTTTTATTGTGCAGCTCAGGCTAAGTCAAATCTTGACTGTGGAAGCCAAGCATAAATTTGCCCTGGTCTGCCTCAGGAGGCTTCGTGCAAACGCAGAGTCCTGTTGGGTTAGCTTCCAGTGGATGGTGCCTGATTGGACCAATCAAGTCCCCTCTTGGGGAATACTAACTGGAGCTCGTAGAGAGAGTCAGAAGTTGTTAGTAGAAGCAGAGTTCAAACTGTATACAAAGTTGAATCCAGAAGCAGACACTCATGGGAGAGAGAAAATTAGCAAATTGGTCCTTTGTTGGCAGCAGGGGTGGAAATAAATACAGGCACGTATGATGGCAGGCATGCCAATGGTGTTCATGATTATCATCTAATCCTCAAAATAACCCAGTGAAATAGTGGACATTCTCTTTTTCTTTTTTCAATCCTCTCCCAGGACACATTTCCATTGATTTGAGAGAGGGAGAGAGAAAAACACTGATCGGGTGCCTCCCACGTGTGCCCTGACTTAGGATCAAATCCACAGCCCAGGTATGTGTCCTGACTGGCATCCCCTCAGTGCGTGGAATGACACTCCAACCAACTGAGCTGTGCTGCCAGGGCAATAGTTGACATTTTTATACCCATTTTACACATAAGAACACTGAGGCTTAGGGAGCTGGGTAACTTGTTAAAGATTCTGAAGTTAGAAAAGGCTGAGTTGGGCTAGTATCCAGACCAGTCTAGAAGCAGAGACAGAGCAGCTGAAGCTACAGAGGGCAGAGCAATAGTCCCTGTGCCACCATAGTCCTATAGTTCCAAGTCATCTTCCAGGTCTATTCTGCTGTAAGGCCCAGCTGTGACTTCACCTTTACTGGCTGTGTGCATAAAAGTGCTCTGCTAAGAAAGGAAACCCAAACAGCTCTTGTTCCCTGCAGCCTCGCTACTCAAGGTGGGGTCCAAGAACAGCAGATGTTGTATTCCACTTAGGCTCACTAGACATGCGGCATCCTGGAGCTTCCTTCAGACTTTCTGAATCAGAATCAGATCTTTTAACAAGATCTCCATGTAACTGGTACGTACATTAAAGTTTGAGCAGTACTTCTCAAAAACATTGGTTGTTGCACTTAGTTGTACAGTGGAAGTTTAAAACAATATAGTTGCCTAGGTTCCCACCTCTGGTTTCCACCGATTTAGTTGATGCGGGCTGTGGCCTGGGCATTATTAGGACTTTTAGCTCCTCGGCTGATTCTAGTGCACGGCGAAATTGGGAACTCCTTGCTCGCAGAGGTGTCCAACCTTTTGGCATCTCTGGACCACACTGGAAAAAGATTAGTCTTGGGCTGCACATGAAATACATAAATACTAATGAAAACTGATGAGCAAAAAAAAAGTTTTAAGTAAATTTATGGTTTTGCGTGGAGCCACATTCATAGCCATCCTGGGCTGCATGTGGTCTGCAGGCCGCAGGTTAGACTCCCCTGCGGCTAAAACCTCTAACTAGCTTGTAAACACAGATAAACCAGGGGCTGAGCCATGATCTGAGGGAACACTGTGAAATCATGAATGTCAGTGAATAAGATGAATACAGATTTATTCACCAAATCTCAGATAATCAGAGGCACTTAAAGCTAGAGAAAAAAGAAGTATAGAATAAAATGAGTGTGATGAGGTTAAAATGACTACAGATGTCTACTGCTAGACTTTTCCCTTCTTCTGCCCGCTGCAGAGGACCTTGCTTGCTTATGTGTTTTCCCTGCCCTGCCCCAAGATGAGGGCTTGTGTGCTTAAAAGATATGGACTCATGAAGAAAAGGAGTAGTGGAGAAGAACAGAAGATAGCAACCAGGGTGGGGTTTTAAGAAGTCTGGGGGTAGATTTGGAAGAGAGTGATATCAGTGAGTGTGGGTTTTGAGAAAGCTGGGGAGAGGATTTAAAAATATATGGTAAATTTTATTCTTTTACATGTGGCTTTCCAATTTTCCCAGCACCATTTATTGAAGAAGCTTTCCTTTCTCCATTGTATGTTTTTGGCTCCTTTATCAAAAATTTTGCCCATATCCATATGGGTTTTTTCCTGGATTCTCAATTCTGTCCCATTGGTCTATGTGTCTGTTTTTCTGTCAATACCATGCTGTTTTGATTATCGTTGCTTTGTAGTATAATTTGAAGTCAGGGGGTGTGATACTGTAAACTGGTACAACCACTATGGAAAACAGTATGGAAGCGCCTCAAAAAATTATGAATAGAGTTACCATATGACCCAGCAACCCCTCTTCTGGGGCATCTACCTGAATAATTACAAAACATTTATTTGCAAAGATATATGTGCCCCTATGTTCATTGCAGAATTATCCAAAGTGGCCAAGACATGGAGATAGTTAAGAACCATATAATTTGACTCATGTGTGGGATATAAAACTGAAGCAAGAAATGAACAAACAAGAAAAACAAACAAAAACTCATACGGACAACAGGATAGCAATTACCAGAGAGATGATGGGTAGTAAAGGGTCAAGGGCGTGAAATATATGGCGATGGAAGAAGATTTGACTTTGGGTGGGGAGCATGAGTGCAATATACAGATGATGTATTATAGAAACCTATACTTGGCTTCTATGATCTTATTAACCAATGACACCCCAATAAATTTAATTAAAAATGTATATGGTAACGGTGGGAATTTTATGGATTAGAGTCTCATCAGCATCCTTTGAAAGATATGAAAAAAACATTGAATTTTTAAAAGGAATTATTGTGGTAAAATATACACAACATAACATTTACCATTTGAACCTTTTTTAAGTATACTGTTTAGTGGCATTAAGTATGCGCACATAGCTGTGCAATCATCACCACTACCCATGTCTAGAACGTTTTCACTGTGCAAAACTGACACTTGACCCATTGAATAGTAGCGCCCCATCCCCCCTCTTCCCCATCAGCCCCTGGTAACCACTGCTCTATTCTCTGACTATAAATTTGCTTATTCTAGGGGCCTCATACGGTGTGTGCCCTTCATGTCTGGTTTATTTCACTTAGCATGTGAATTTCTCTTACAGTTATTTTTTACCTCTTAGAATGTGCTTTTTAAAATGGGCGCTATTTGGGGACTGAGGCACGTGCGCATTGGCTTTTTTAGGGCTGCATTAGTGTAGTGCTGCTCCTCCTGGTGGGAATTGAACTTAGGAGGTGACTGTCCTGAGAGGTAAGCCAGCTGAGTATAAAAATAGGCTCAGGCAAGGCTGAGATAACCTCACTGATGACAGAGCACACAGGCTTTTCAAGGGAAGGCAGCTATGTGAGGCTGACAGCCTGCGAAGCTGCTGCAATTGCTTCATCCAGGGCCCTAACAAAGGCTTTTTGGTATTTCTGCTGGAGAGTAGGTCACGTGCTCTTCACTTGCTCTCATTTTCAACTTCTTCTGAAACTAAAATACCATTTTAACAACCGTTCCCTCCTCTTTTTAGCTATGGGAAAGTTGATTGGTTTGTTTTTTGTAGTTAACAAAGGAGTTAATATGGTGAGACCAGATCTTTTTTTAAAAGAATATTCTGCTTTAGATCTCATGGGTAAGCTTTAAAATACACCAATCACTTCTGAAGTGACCACTTGGGCTTTATCCCACAATTGTGGATGAATGGGAAGCCAGAGGGACATCGCCATTTTCTTTCAGCATATTTTAGAACGTGTACAATCAACCTGTAAGAACTTTCAGGAAATACTCAAAATAAATTGTCACATATTGGTTATCTGACTTTGGGCAGGTTATTTATTGTTGTTGGCTTTTAATTTTTTTTTTAAATTTTGAAATTATTAATGGTAATGGCTACCTAAGAAGTTTGTGAAAAGAATTCAAGGAGCCCTGGCTGGTGTGGCTCAGTGGATTGAGCACCAGCCTGCAAACCAAAGGGTCACCGGTTCGATTCCCAGTCTAGAGCACATGCCCCGGTTGCAGGCCAGGTCCCCAGCAGGGGGCATGCAAGAGGCAACGACACATTGATGTTTCTTTCCCTCTCTTTCTCCCTCCCCTCCCCTCTGTCTAAAAATAAATAAATAAAATCTTTAAAAAAAAAAAGAATTCAAGGAGATGGCATCTATATAAGAGGCCCTCAATAAATTAGAGTTGACATTGATCTGTGTTGATTGTATACAATGATGATATATCCTTTACAGTCATCCATGCATTTGATAAAATTTCAAATATCATTGGCAAGGAAGGTCATAAGTATTGTTGTATAATTCTCCCATTAAGATAGTAGCATATTATTGTCATAGGTTGGGTTTTCTATAAGTAGAACCTATGATAAGGATTTGGCTATTTGGGAAGAATCTTTAAGGTACTATAAAGATGGAAATGGGATAGAGAAGGGGAAGGAGCCTATAAAGGATGTAGTTTCACATAAAGTCTAGCCTTATAGCTTGATGTTGAGGGCAAAGGTGGGGCGGCTGCGGAGGGAGATCCCTGGAGTACAAAGCACAGGATCAGCTTGGGCAGCAGTTCAGGCTTTCATTCTGTAATGGGACCATTTTAGGGCCCTAAAACTTTTATGGAAAGTTTGTAGAACCATCAAAAATGACTATTTTCTGTGACATCTGTGTTCACTCACTTAAAAAATGGCTATGAAATGGATTCTCTTGATCCAACTGTTAGTGATGAATCAAACCAAAATGACCCCACAATTAAAAACATTTATTTGTTCCTGACTTTAACTACTATTTCTTAAACATCTGTTCAGTGCTCAGGACTGTACTAGGTACTAAAATCATGGTCAAAACAATAAAAAATTATCAATGGATATATTTGAATTACTTAAAAATAACCAGTTGAAGGCAAGGTAGCAATAACTATTTCCCCTAGGCTTTTCAATGAATAGTAACTATGCTGATAAATAAAACCTGGTCTTTAAACTGTGTTTCTGAAAAGGGATGAAGCTAGGACTTGTTTAATTTTTGCTCTTTACCTAGCGAAGCAGACTTAAAAATTTTAGTGGCGCCCTGGCTGGTGTGGCTCAGTGGACTGAGCGTAGGCTGTGAACCAAAGGGTCGCTAGTTCGATTCCCAGTCAGGGCACAGGCCTGGGTTGCAGGCCAGGTCTCCTAGTACAGGGAGCATGACAGGCAACCACACATTGATATTTCTCTCCCTCTCTCTCCTTCTCTTCTCCTCTCTCTAAAAATGAATAAATAAAATCTTAAAAAAAAAAAGGCAAAAGCAGCATTCTCTTCCTGCTTAGACATGAAAATCAGGGGAAATTTGTGGTTGCTGAGGGAAGGCTTTGGAAACTGGTAAATTGCAAATGTACCCTTTGAAATTAATCTAGAAAAAAAAGTTTCTTAACACAAATACGTGTAATTCTGGCTAACATCTATTGAACAATAGATACTTTTAGACACAATACTAAAGGGTTCCGATAGGGCAATGCAAACAACAAAAATGTTTTATTTCAGCTCCTCAGGTTTCTGCACTTCAGCGTATTTGGGGAGATCAACCAGATACATGGAAACGAAAGTAGAACAAACCCATGCAGTACCCCCAACCTTCTTACTACCAAGCCCGTATTTGGGCATAATAATTGGTGTACTCCATAGGGTAAGCTGGAAAATGCGTGTTTGCCCTGGTTCTTTATTCAGAAGGAGCAGAAACGCGCTTCGGATAACTGAAACAGAAAGAGAATTTATTGGAAGAGAAAACTTAGGCTTGGAAAGGACAAGACTCATGATAGAGGCATCCCAGATCTACGAAATAAAAACAGATGGTTTCTGATTAGAGTATCTCTGTTAGGGTGAATAGCTCTGGCTCTTTAGCCTCCTTTAATATGGAACATTTCCACAGTCTTTCTTTGTCTTTTAGGACGTTGGCATTTTTTGGAAGAATATAGTCCTCATTACCACCCTCTTCTCTTCTCCTATACCCCACTTTTAAAACTAGAATGTTCCTCGTTTTAGGTGTGTCTGGCGATCAGAATGAAGTTATGCGTTCTCGGCTGGAGCACTGCATGGGGAGTGTTGTGTCCTTTTCAGGGTGTCATATCTGTCCTCACTGGTAAAGTTAATTTTGATGACTTAGTCACCCAATAAGCAGTCTGTGGAGACACACTTTAAGATGATGCAAACATCCTGGTCCTCCTCAAAATTCTTCCTCGATGTAGCATCCATGGACGAGTCTTGTCTGATCCAATCCTCATGGTCACAGTGGCATCATGATGTTCCTCTAGCTCCAGGATCCCTTCCTCACTCGCCAGTCAGTCCACCACCACATTTCACTGTAACCCTGTATTTATTATTTACTATCTATTTGTTATTGGAATGTACTCATAAATTCCCATTTTTCAATGGTTTATAATTCGTTGCTGTACTTATTTCTTTTGATGCTCAAATGTGTATTTTCTTACTTATGCAAAGTGCCAGGCAAATGTAGCTTTATGCAGCTTACCCACATCCAACCAAGTTAGAGTCCCTTAACTCCTCCTACGTGGAAATTCTGGAGCCACTGCTGTGTGCATGTGGCGCACACACACGTACTGAAACATGCATGGATTATCACACGACAGAAACTGATACACCTCAAGAGAAGGAGACTGGGGACAAAGATTTGATGTTGGAGAGAAATTTGACATTCATGGTTGTAATATTTGAATATTTTTAAAAAATCAGGCACATGTACTAAATTATCATTTTTTTAAAAGCATGTTTCCTTGCCAAGTCATTATCAGCAGAGTCAAAGGCAGATTAATTTGGCTCTGCAACTGTGGAACACATTTTGTTTTCCCAGTCATTAAACTTCTGAGCTCCTTTTGCAAGCTTTCTGGGCAGACGGTCTTCACTAAGTGGCCCTGCTTGGTGCCTGACACGGGTTTGGGTGTATCTTTGAAGTCAGGCTTTGGATACAAGCACTGCCAATTCTGAGCCCTGACCTGCAGTTCTCAGATTCAGAGTGTGATTTCCAAGGCCACTGCTAACACAGGGTAAGTTTCATGGCGATGCAGTGCAGCTGCAAAACCTAACTTCGTTCTAGAGAGCTTCGCAGGCTGGTAGCCGGGAAACTGCATGTGAGGCTATTAGATCAAATGCCCATTTCAGCGATTTTCCCGGTCATTTGGCGGCATGTGTCCTAGGCGCACAGTGACAGCTGATTTGGCTCTTGATAGTGCTTCGGAATCTAAGTAATTGCCACGGTGCCTGGCATTGACTAGTTCTCCTGTTCACATTAGAGACAATTTAAAAGAAATACCTCTAAGTCCGCACATACTATATCCTAACATTTCTTCTTCACTTCAACTAAGCTGAGACATTTAAAACACTCTCTCGCACTGGGTAAGAACTCTTCTCTGGACCCTGCAAATCCGCAGATGCTCCAGCTCAGCATGGCGTGGTTTGTAGCACACAGCCCAGAGGGAAGCTCCATCGGCCCACTCACAGGCAGCCTTGTGTAATTATTCCTCCATTAAGCTTGCCTGCATGCAGACCACACTGAGCTCAGCCATAGTCATCCTTTTCTGAAAAAAAAAAAAAAAAGAAAGAAAGAAAAAAAAGAAATAAAGTGGGCTTATTATAAACATGGGCAAGCTGGATTTTTTTGAGGGGCGTTTGCATTTTGGAGCCTTGCGGTTTTCTTCATCTATTTGATAATCATTAACATGCACAACAGTTAACCTTCCAGCAATGTGAAATTTTATATCTGAGCTTTGCAGCATCTGTCTTGCAATGCAGACTGAGGTTTGCTGAGGCTGTTTTTATAATCACTGGTGGTAAAATCAGGAAGATGCAAAATGGGCGTGTATTGAAGTGCAGTTCATCCAACATTCTAGACCTTAAATTAGAGTGATGAGCATAAACACTGCAAACAGAGTTTTTTTTTTTCAACTAAATTGCAATTATATTTTAAATTACCTACAATTACCAGAAACCATCTCAAAACTAGAAATTAACTTCTTAGGCACTGGTCCCAGCAGATCAGCTGTTAAATGGACCATCTCGTGTAGCTGACCTCCCACTCTAGTTTCTCCCACTCGCAGCCTCACACAAACCGGGCAAGGTGGAGCCCCAAGGTGGAGCCCGAGTTTCATGATCACGTGACAGGCACCAGCCGGCGGGGTTGTGCAGTCATATTTTTACAACTTCCAAAATTACAGTTTCATCCAGGTTCATGACATGTTGCCTAAATACTGTGCTTGTTTTCCTTTTGAGAGCAAGTGGCCATTTTATTTTAGATTTTAATTAAACTATTTTTACGCAGCAGGCTTTGCCATCTGGAATTTAGGGCATGGAATTGGGTCCAGGAGCCACAGGGACTATTCCTGTCTGGTCACTGTGTGACCTTGGTTAAGGCTCTGACCTCCAGGGCTTCAGAATCCTTGTTGGAAGTGCGAGGGGTGGCCAGTTGGGGAAGTGCTCAGGGTCCTCTCCTCAGAGCACTGGGTGGGGGTGGCCTACACCCAGGTTAGTTCTTCCCCGTTCTGCAGGTGGTCTGCCCCCTTGTCTCTGTTTCCACCGCCCCTTTACTGAGAGGAGCAGGGCCTGGGGTCAGCCTCTCCTTATGCTGCCTGGCTGGTGTACATCTCAGCACATGGTTGATTTGAATTCAGCTCAGTAAAGCACTCTGAGATGTTGAAATTTGTACATTTGGAAATGGATTAACTACTTTAAAACTCATGTCCTCTTGTTTTTCCAGGAACTCATAATGAGCCTCTTCCTTGAATCCAGCCTCTTGTTTTAAATCTATACCCCTACACCCTGCAACTGAATTTTCTGAAACACAAAGCAATGTCAACTTCCTTCTTAAAGCCCTGTAACATTTCTCCACCACTGAAAGCTGTTTCTGCTTCTCCCCAGTGCACCACTTTCGTGTTCATGCCAAACACTTTGTTTCACGCTGGCGACTCTTTCTGGCCAGCTCTCCCTGTCACTTGTCCACTTTATGGCTTCTCCCCTGACTAGTCACAAACACTGCTCAAGACTGCTCCCAGGGGTGTCCAACATTTTGGCGTCTCTGGGCCACACTGGAAGACGAAGAGTTGTCTTGGCCCACGCATGAAATATATTGCAACATGTAAACACAAAAAAAGTCTCCTAATGTTTTGAGCAAGTGTACAGTTTTGTGTTGGGCCACATTCATAGCCATCCTGGGTGGCAGGTTGGACATCCCAGGGACCATGCTTGGACTGAATGTTTTTGCCCCCTCAAAATTCGTATGTTGAAATTCTAAACCCCAAGGTGATGGTATTAGGAGGTGATTTTGGATTAAGTCATGAGGGCAGAGGGCTCATGAATGGGATTGGTAGCCTTATAAAAGAGGCCCTGGAGAGCTCCCTTGTCCCTTCTGTCATGTGAACTTACAGTGAGAAGACAGCCAGTCAGTGAGGAACCAGGTTCTGACAGGACAACAAATCTGTCAGTGTAGGGATGCTGGACCTCCCATTCTCCAGAGCTGGGAGGAATACATTTCTGTTGCTTATAAGCCCCCAGTGTATGGTATTTTGCTATAGCTGCCCAAACTGACTAAGACAGACTACACCCTTCAAAAAGCCTCTCTGGTAGCCCCTACACTATGGTGGATACTCCCTCTTAATCTATTTAATAGAAATTTAAGTACTTATGCACTCAATGGCATTCATCAGTGAGGGTCATTTTGCTCCCAGGAGTACCTTGGCCTGTTTCCAGGTGTGGGGAAAGGGAGGAACGTGTTTAAAGAGGAAGAGTTTGATTTCTTGGTGCACACGGAGTGGCCACATGGGTGACAGTTAGGGCCTTTTGGGGAGGCCCTGTTTGAGACCTGGAGAAGTATGGGGTAGAACAAATACTTCCAATACATCCGTTCCTCTCAACCGTGAATTCTATAAAGTTGAACTATATAACCCAAGCCTAAAGTGAAAGATGGTTTTGTACGTTCTTTTGGACCCTACATGTGTATTAGACTGACTGATAGCAAGTGTAGTCAATGAGCTGTACTGTCTTTCCTGATACTATTAACAATGTGATACAATGGAGTTACATTAAAAAGTTATTATGATTAGGAGATAAACTATAAAGGGGACTCATTTTGATTATCCTGTGCCTTATAAGTCATTTCAGTGACTTCATAAAATAATGCTTCTTTACCCCAGCTTCTGGGGGATTTCTGAGGGATAGACAGGTAGATAAAAAATTAAAAGGCAATTAAAGGCTGAGTGAAAATATCTGCAATCACATTGTATCACTAGGAATGCTTTGGCATCAGCAGAAAACCTGACTAGAAGTGACAAACTATTTTACTCATATGAGGAGAATTACTGAGGCACACAGCTGTGGCTAACTGGAGATTGCTCAGAAAATACCAGAGTCAGTGTTTTTGTAATTCTGTGGCCCTTCCCTTGTGGTTGCTAGGTGGCCGCCATAGCTCAAGGCACGGGGCTATATGCAAGGCAGGAAGAAGGGGTGGTGCCAGTGACATTCGTCCCTTCTATTGGGAAAGCAAAGATTTTCCAGGAGCCCTGGAGATTTCCACATGTCTTTCATTGGGGCTCAAGCTGCCTCGTGGCAAACCCTAGCTGTAGAAGAACAGGAAAGCAAATATTTGGCTTTTCTAGCCTCTGTAATGGAGGATGCCAAAGGAGGTGGACTTCAGAATGGGAGTGGGGCTAGCCAACCAATGGCACATGCGGGGTATGTGTCACCTGATTCTCTTAGAAGTCATCAACCATCACCACCGTTTATCAATGTCTTCTTCTTTGAGACTCTTTTAAAGTAAAACCTGGCAAAAATATGAAGTTGTGCATCGTTTGTAAATGTCCCCGATGGCCACGGCAGTGTGTCTGTGTTGTCTCTGACAGGTCGTTCTGTGCCTGGGGAAGAAGCATTTGCCCGTAGTGTCAGGAAAGCTTTTGAATCGGGTTGTTTGGATAGATTTGAAAAAAGTACAAACAAAAATGTCTATCCTTGGTTTAACTTTTCACTCTTGTTTATTCTTGGGTGCTTCTAAGAGCTTTTGCCAGTAAACCTCTCAAATCTTAAACTAAGTGTGGTAGGCAAACTATCTCAGAGTTTACAGTTTACACCAGTGTTCAAGAACAATAACAATCCATTAATTCTGATGAGGTAACCTCATTAAAGGGGGCATGTGGAATAAACAAGGAGGATTCTAGCAAGTTTAAGAACTTGAAGCCACACTGTCTTCTCTCTCTGGTGGAATATCCACAGACACCTCTCTGGTTCAGGAACACATGTGGCAGGATACGCTGCGATTTGACTGGCCTGAGGGCAGTACAGCGCAGTGCTTAGGATGCCAGCTCTGGAGCCCGACTGTTTGAGCTCAAGGACTCCTTCTACATCTTACTAGCTATGTGACCTAGGACAAGTCAATGTAAAAACTCTCCATGCTTCCAAATCAGACAATCATAGTACTTAGCTAGTATGTGTAAATATATGTAAAGTTTGAAAAAGTTTCCCATCACAACATATACAATAACTGATAACTATTAGCTCTCATTACTTTATAGTGGTATTAAGTAATGGTAATGTCCTTTAGGGCAAGCAGATTCTTTGCTCCTCTGCCTTTCCCTTCCCACTGGTGTGCATCCCTTTGGACATTTTCCTGTTACAGAGGAAGCACTCATAAATGTGTGTTAATGTGGAAGTGCTTCAGCAGTAGCTGTAAGTGATTGCTCTGTGTACAGTGCCATGCAATATGGGTTATTATCGTAATTTCACAAAAAGAAATGGAAATTGAGCAGAGATGTGAAGGAACTTATTCAGGCCACACAGCTAGTATACTTGTTGGAGTTAGAATCGCAGCTCATGTATTTTGGATTCCAAGACCTGCACTTATTCCCATTGTGGCATTATTGAATTGAGGTATAAAGCTTAAATTAACTTTTTATGTGCATCTCTCTCTCTGTGCATATCATTTTCTCATGCTCTAGGGGGAAGATTTGAGTCATAGACCTCTTTTAGGACATCAGCACAACTTACAATCATCCTCTTTCTGAAAACTATTTCAGGATCCTGATAAAGGAGGGGCCCCAAAGTCTACGTAAAGATAATGCTTATAAAATATAAGTAGCACTCAGTAAATTTTAGCAGCTAATGTACTGCTGCATGAAACCATCTTCTCTGGCCAAGGTTGAGTGGATACCTGACTCAAGGTGGGCCAGTTGGATTCTCTCAAAAATTTGAAAATTAGATTCTAAGAGAGCCCAGTAGACAAAGCATGTCATTGGAATTTAGGTGATGGAAGTTCAAGAGCAGTGAAACATCCATCTTACCACAAGGTTTGGAGAAGGCATGAATGCTGCCCTAGGGAGAGGAGGATTGGAGGGCATAAGAAAAGCTAAGCAGAGGCTAGAAGGTGGAGGTGAGTACTGCCTGGGAAATGTGTGGCTTCTGAGGTCTTGATTCTTGTTCCTTTTGAAATTCCTGCCTTAGGTGTTTGTGAGAAACTGTGTATCCTTATAATAATTTACTCATATCTCGTTTTCTTTGTTTGTTAAGCTAGCTTAAGTTGTTTTTTTGTTGCCAGCAACCAAGAGTCTCAGTAAAGACCATTTGATTGGGATGGACTTGTAGTTATTGACTGAAATAAGTGTTTTAAATTATTTGAGGACTTTATTTGTTATACTTTCTCCTTTACTCCTGTAGATTAGGAGTTGACCTATCCAATGCCATAATTTTAATTCAGTACCCTAAGACAAACTTTAGAAAGGTCCAACTTTCCCTCATCAGTTGCTAAATCTCAGCAAAGTTAATATACAGCATGGTGTCTCATCACAAAATAGATTATGTATGTGTATGGGGACAATACCTAGGGTTGTACTTTATTCTCGTAGAAATCTATTTTCCAGAAAGTTCTAAATGCTTTGTTTATAGGAATGTGCTCAGCCTTGTCTGTGCCATCATTGAGTAGTCAGAATCGCACTGTGGCCCCCTGGCCAGACAAAAGTCCAGATAGAGAGAGAATCCATCCTGTAGTCACTGACTTGCATCTCTCTGTGGCTTCCATGGCCAGAGATTCTGATGAAGGTGGTGATACAAGTAAGGTCTTGGAATCTTCATCCAAATTCTCACAGCCCCCAGGTTTCAACATTAGGTATAGGATATGTAGTATATAAAAAGATTCAAATGCATATGATCCCTAGAACTTAAGTCATTCTACATATGACTTATTTTAAGAGGTGTTTTAATTTTTTTTTTTTTTTAGAAACAGGCTTCAACTATAATGGATCTTTTTTTTATTAAATGTTTTATTGTTCTATTACAGTTGTCCCAATTTTCCCCCCTTTGCTCTCTGCCCAGCCCACCCCTGACTCCCGCAGTCAATCCCACACTGTTGTCCATGTCCGTGGGTCATTCATACATGTTCCTTGTCTAGTCCCTTCCCCTTCTTTCCATCCTTATCCCCCTCCCCCTCCCTTCTGGTCACTGTCAGTTTGTTCCTTGTTTCCATGCCTCTGGTTCTATTTTGCTCATTTGTTTGTTCTATTCATTAGCTTCCTCTTATAGGTGAGATCACATGGTATTTGTCTTTCACCACCTGACTTATTTCACTTAGCATAGTACTCACCAGTTCCATCCATGCTGTCACAAATGGTAAGAGTTCCTTCTTTCTTTCTGCTGTGTAGTATTCCATTGTGTAAATGTACCATAGTTTTTTGATCTACTCATATACTGATGGGCACTTAGGCTGTTTCCAACTATAATGGTTCTTGATCAGGGATGTGTTTCAAGATGATCTGGGAAGCTTTATTTGAAATACATTTGCTATCTGAAAGTAGGGGAGACAGATATTCTTGTACAGTGTGGGTGGGCATATTAAGTGATACAGTCTTTTTGGAGGGCAAGTCAATAGCGTCCATCAAATATTTAAATGTACATAAATTATAATCTGATTTAAGTGGGAATATAATCCATAGCTGTACTCACACCAGTGCTCAAATATATATTGAGAAGAATGTTTGTTGAAGCATTATTAGTAAATATGAAAAAACTTAGAATATTATGAAGCCATAAAAGGAAGTAGATTTTCTGTAAATAGAGGTAGAGCCAATGGGAAGGAAGCCAAAATAATTAAGTGAATAACACAAATTGAAGGACAGAATGTGTATAATATAATTCCTTCTGTGTTTAATGTAATAATAATAGGAAAAATATGCACATACTGATGGGCTTGTGCCCACTTTGTGATACAGATCTATGCATATATGCATAGAAAGCTTTTGAAAGAATATGCAGATGGTCAACAGGGTTACTTCAGGGGCATAAGAATAGCACATTATCTCAAAAAGAGCTTTCAAAAGTATTTTATACTGTTTTTGTTACCTACAACCAAATAGCCTCAGTGAAGACAATTTGTCCAGAATAGATACTGTAGTTACTGGCTGAAATAAATGTTTTAGATTATCAGGCTCATTGTAAAACACAACACTGATTCAACCTCTTTGTAAAAAAGCATTTTAAACAATATAGACATTTATGAGACAAAAGGAAAACTTCCCTTTCCTCACTTCTCACCCCAAACCCTCCTCTTCTGGGCCCCGACTAAGACCTGTTGAATTAAGCAGCTTGGGGAGAGAGGCTAGGCTGTGAATTTTAAAGTAACTGCCTAGGTGGTTCCCATCTACCCTCCTTGTTACAAACCACTGCTAGCTTGGATAATTTTCTGTATCCTAAACGTCAACATGACCTCGAATAAAATGTAAAATTTTCATCACAGAAAATTTGTTGTTATTGTCATTATTAAGGTGAAAGCAAGAAATTTCCATTGTAAATCAGTCTTGTTAGAATTAGAATCAGGAGTCAATTGGAATCTTGATAGGCAATGAGAACTGTTGGCCAGAACACTCACTGAACCATAGCATCTTACAGGCAAAAGAGACCTAAGCAATTTAATATTCTCATTTTACAAAAGAGGGAACTGAGACCCAGAAGGTTAATCCATTTGTCCAAGGTCAAGGAGTCAAGCCTGTAACCCAGGTCTCCCTGGTTTTCTCTGGTGTCTTTCACGGCATTGTGCTACCTTTATTCTGGGTCTCACACAGTCAGACTGGGTCATGAAACAATTAGACGTATTGTTCAAGATTCATTAGCATCATGGAGAGGAGGAGAATCAATGAGTGAGCAATTTCATTAATATTCAGCATTTAAAACAACTGCATTACTTAAAGCAGCAGAAGAAAATAAGTAGACCACATTAGACATAACCTCAGACTTGACTAAACTGAAGTTTTTCCATCTGTGATTCAAAGTCCAGATCCCAGATCTCTCCAATCTTCCAAACTTTTTGTCCTCACTCTTTTCGATGTTAAGGAAAAGTTATGGAAGTTTCCTCCCAACTTTGCCATACTAAATACATACAGTTAGAATAATTACTGCCTCCTAAATTAGGAAGTTCTTCACTATACCAACAAACTATTTGTGAGGTATTTGCAAGTAAGTAACAGATGATTGGCAGTTCACAAAAAGTCCATATTTATTATATCTTCAGATTTTTTTTGTTAACTCCTTGCATTCCTCAAAGAGATATATGACCCCTAGAGTCATGAATCATTTGATTCCAAATACCTAGAATCATGGAATTTGGGGTGAGAGGGTTATTTAGAAACTGCTTAGTTCAATATTTATTGATGAGGAGCCCATGACTCAGGGAGATTAATTGACTGTATGTAACCTTGGGCAGGAAGCTATTATGAATCCTTTCATAATGTCATCTGAAATTAACTCTTTCTTATAAATTTGAATTTTCTTGAAAATTTTGAAGCTTCATAGCAAATAAGAAAGTATATCCAAATATTTTTATACATTAATACAAATCTAAATATCTAAATAAAATAAAAATGCTATTTGTTTGACTGCTTAATTAAGTTAAAATATATTTTATCATTACATTCCCTTTCCTAACCACACTTCAAAAAGCAACAACAATTATTTCAAAAGCATTTTTCCCTGTATTTAATATTTTACCATCTGATGTTAGGGAAATACAATCAACATGTATCCTCATAAAATATTTCGTTTACTATGCACTTAACCTTCAAAGGTTGTGTATCTATCATGAAGCATTTGTTCTAATAGTCCATATTAACACATGCAGAATTCCAGAACAGTGCGTACACCTCCTCAGAATCTTTTTCGGTCTGATCGATGATGTGTAAGTACGTCACATGTGTGAAAATCCTGGGGCAAAGGTGTTTTCTGATGCAGCAAGCACACTGGGTCACCAAGCCTCAGAAGGATAGACTAAAAAAGGATCTCTCCCTGCTGTGCCTTGAAGGGGAAAAAATCAATTAGAAAATACAAGAAGTATCTTAATCTATGGAAAGCCAAATAGAGGAAACAGATTTCTGTTACCTAATTCTGTATTTTCCATTCTTTCAAGTGAAAAAGAAAGCCAATCTTATGGGTACTTGCAGCTTACAAATTATTGTTTCCCAAACCACAGAGAGGGGAGTCTGAGACACAATGGTCAATAGAGTTGCCCCAGAAGCTTCTAGCTGCTGCAGACCTAGGTCTAGAGAGTTTTTTGTTTGTTTGTTTTTAAGTAGTTAAATTGCTTTTTTATCCTTATGGATACTTTAGAACTTGGAAAGTTTGTGAAAGCAAAACATTTTTTCTTTGAAAAGTGTTAATTCATTATAATATTTACTCTTGCTTTTGCTAGGTACTAGGGCTACAAAAATTAAAATTTATTTTAAAGGATAAATAGCATAAGAATGGAACAATGGGTATGAAAAGGTGCTCACTGTAGCATTTATTATAATAGCAAAACATGGCAATAACCTGGACAACTGTCAGTATGGGATTTGCTAAATTACGTTCTGTGCACATAGAAAAAACAGTTATGCATTCATTTTAAAAAGGTGTCCCTGTGGAAATGTGGTGTTGTCCTAATTTTCAATTGGATGAGATAGCATAGGTAAGAAACTCCAAGTGCTTTCAGAGAGCAATTTTACTGAGGAAGGAGTTAATCATGAAATGCTTCATTTCTTTCTTATTTAAACTCCTGGGTCAAGAAATTCTATGCTCCAACAGGGCCAGCTGGGGTTCCCATATGAGAGATTGATTCTCTAATATTTGTAAGCCTGACCAACCTAAGTCATTAAATCAGGGGTTTCCCCAGCTGGGCATATTTATTCTGTGTGGATGGGGGCCTGGTAGACTAAATGATCTTTAGCATCTGCTGGGGTAACTTGCTTTTGACTGTATATTATGGGATACTTGATTAAAGACATTGAAAACAACAGGCATTAGTTTAGAAACAGAAAAAAAAAACCTCTATATACATTTACTTAAAGTTTCCTTTGCCCATATGTCAATTATTATGACCTGCATAATGCAAATGAAGCCTTCTTAAGTCATCGGCAGTTTACAACTGACAGTGAATCAACTAGTCAAACCTTGGATTTCGGGAGAGGTGGAGTCTCTCTCTGGGTTCTGACCCCTTTTCGTTTGCTTTCTTTCACTCTCCAGCATTCGTCGTCTGTCTCTTAGGCTTTATCCTTGGTTCTCACCTTTTGGCTGCAGGATTTCTCATACCCTGTCTGTGCTGCCTCAAGATCCAGTTGTTGCAGAACAGAAACTTTGCATTCTCAATTATGGAAAGGTCACGTGCTCCTGCACCATCGTGGCTTCACTGTTCTCTCTGAGTCCGTGACTGGTGCATCACTTCATGTGTGTGGGTGTGGCAACTCCTCATTCATTTACTTGTTCATCTTGTATTTACGGAGTGCCTACTTTGTACCTACCTCCTATACAAAGAATGAGATTTAATTTGTGCCCTTGGGCCATACAACAAGTCTTATAAATTACAGAGGCTTGAAAGTTATCCAGAATGTGTTCTCTAAAAACAATAGAATTAAATTAGAAACCGGTGGCAAAGAGCTGTCTAGAAAAATCCTCAAATATTTGGAAGTTAAATAAGGTACTTCTAAATAATTTATGTATCAAAAAAGAAATTACAATGGAAATTTTAAAATATTTTAAACTAAATGATAATATTTCAAATTAGAAACAAACAGCTCAAGCAGCACACAGAAAATTTTTACTTTTAAATGTTTATATTAGAAAAGGAGAAAGGCTTAAAATCAATAATCCAAACTTAAGATGACAGTAAAAAGAGGAAATCAAAATTAAGTACCAAAATTAAGTAGAAAATTAAGCTAATAAAGATAAGAATGAAAATCGATGATATAGAAAATGGACATACAGTAGAAAAAATAACAAAAGAAAAAACTGGTCATTTATAAAGATTCATAAAATTGATGAAAACATGGTAAGACAATGAAACGAAAAGAGAAAACACAAATCATGGTTGTCAAGAATGAGAGAGGTCATTTCTACAGATCCCACAAGGGAAATAGAGGCAGACTCACAGAGAGAGAGAGCAGGCTGACAGCTCAGAGGAGGGGTTGGGGGTGGAGGGATCGAGCCGAAAGGAAAGGGACTCAGGGACATGGACAACAGTGTGGTGACTGCAAGGGGGAGGGGGTGTAAGGGGATTAAATGGTAGTGGAAAAATATAATAGAAAAGGATATGAATAATTTTTTGCAAATAACTTCAAGAACATAGATGAATGGTAAATCAGAAATAATATCTCATCCCTGGAGATATTGCAGAGAGTTTTGATACCATAATAAACTTAAAAGGTACAGGAGTGGCAACTCTTCCAATCCTCACTGACCTGTGAAGAAAACAAGTGATTTTGGAAGGTATCAGTAATTTCCTGAAAAATTAACTAGGGAGTAGCTTTAGACAGCTGCTATCTCACATATGGGCTCTCTAGTTTGCTGCAGGAATCCCTATCATGAACTGGGTGTTATCTAAACTATCAAACCATGAAGCTGAATGTGCCCAGCAGTACTTCTTCAACAAGGGTAAGTGGAGCACATGAGCCTGAGGTCAGGCAGGCCCAAGGGTACCACCAGTCAGCTATGTGAGCAGGTGGCACATATTGTCAGTGTTCCCACCCTGGATGCATAGCCACATCTTCCACCCCCCGATGTAGCCTCATGGGTGGGAGGAGCACCCTATGACCAGCTGAATAAGGAAACAAAACATCAAACCCGATTTATGAATGATTCTGCCCTATGTGTAGACTGTTGTACTTACTAACCTCAACTGTGTCTGAGAATAGAACAAGGATGAAGAGAAATTCCCCCTGTGGGCAGAACTGTAAGTGGTATGTCTTTTTGTTCACATTTCCTGGAAAGATGGCCTATGTTATCTGTCTAAATTGATTCGTATCAGTGGCTAATGGTTGTGTGGATGGGCAGAGACTAAAAAAGAATAACAGTGGAGGATTGGCAGTAGGAAGGGGCTGTGTAAGTAGCTGGAAATTTTGACCTACTAAAGACGGATGGTAGGAGTGGTTCTCCCCAAGTGCAAGCATTTTTTAGAATGTAAATCAACAAAAGATTTTTTTGAGGAAAAGGATTGTATCATTGACGTTGTTTAGAATTGCCAGAACATGGTGCTAATAAAAAGACATTTATAGTTGGCTTTATTAATTTTTAAAATTCCCTGTAAACAATACAACCCCTTAGTACCTGCACCTGGCAAGCCACTCCCATTGCCCTGCCTTTGACCCAGAGTGTGACAATATTCATATCTCATGAATGCTCACCAAGGGCCATCATAACCAAGGACTTTCTTAATAATCAGGTGGGCAAAGGATGGACCAGATGGCTCATTCCATAAATGTCAGTGAGCAGTCACTTTCTCTGGTCACTCCAGTGATTGTTCAGTGAACGCGTGAAGAGGAGGTAGGGTTGGAAGTGATGTATGGCATCTGGCCCCTGCCACTGCCGAGTGCTCAGTGAACCAACAACAGCGGGTATCAGAACTGAGTCCTGCTTTGTCATCATATCTCAGTATCACAGCCAGCCACCTGGTGGCAGAATAATGATATTGGACTCCTATTGTTGGTGAAGCAGGAATGTATCCTCATTACAATGGACAGTTATATAAAATTGTCTTGCTTAAAGTATTCGACTTATAAAACTGGGAAATAAATAAATAAATAGAAGGAAGGCATAATAAAGACTAGAAATAGTTTGTTTTAAACAATAAAAAACACAAAAAGATTTTAGTGATAAAATCAAAAGGACATGAATGGGAAAGACATGAAATACACAAAACCTTTGCCCACTCCACTGGCATTTAACAGAAAGAGAACACCAAATATATTTGGAGTGAGATGTGCAACAAAATGGCAGAAAGGAAAGAATTATTTAAGAATTCTGTCTACAAATGCATATAAATAAACTTGAAAGTCTTGATGAAATATATTATTTTCTAAAAATTACAAAATTGGCCAAAAGTAGTAACAACTTTAAAATGGCCTATAAAAGCCTAAAATGGTTTGCAATGGAAATCACAAAATATAGGAAAAATGTGGAAGATAAAGGTATGAATAAAAATCAAGGACAACAAATTGAAAACACTAACAAATACGGTAGATGTTCACCCAACTATATCAATAATCACTTTAAACATCAATAATGTAAATACACCAATTAGAAGACAAAGATTGTCAGAGTAGATTGAAAAAGGGACCCAAGTATATATTATCTATAAGAAACTGACTTTAAATGTAAAGATACATACAGATTAAAAGCGAAGGGATGGAGAATCATATACCATGCTAACACTAATCCAAAAATGTGAATAACTATATTAATTTCAGACAGAATAGACTGTAGGGCAAGGAACGTTATCAGGGATAAAGAGGAGCATGATATAACAATAGAGCTCAAGGCTCCAACACATAACACTCCTTGAAGTGATTGTGTCTATTAACAGTATCAAAACATGTGAGGCAAAAACTGATAGAAATGCAAGGAGAAATAGATAAATTCAGTATTTGCAGACTTTAACACTCTTCTTTAACATGGCTGATTTAATATCAGCCATGGATAGATCCAGCAGGCAGAAAATTAGTCACAACATAGCTGATCTCAGTGGTGCCAATCTGTTGGATGTAATTGACATATATGGACCCCTTCATCCAACCACAGCAGATCATACATTCTTCTCAAGCTCATACGGAACATTTACCAAGATAGGCCACATTATGGGCCAGAAACACACCTTAACGAGTATAAAGAATAGAAATCATAAATGTCTGCTTTCAGACCATATGGAAATAAAGTAGAACTCAATAAGGTAGAAAATTCTAAAATACTTGGAGATTAAACAACACACTTCTAAAATAGATGAGTCAAGAAAGAAATCTCATGAGAAATTAAAAATATTTTGAACTAAATTAAAATTAAAATACAGCTTATCAAAATTTATAAAAGCCGTAAAAACAAAGCTTGCAGGGAAATTTATAGCATCAAATGCTTATATTAGAAAGAAGCATCTAAAATTAATAATTTGAGTTTCCACCTTAGGCAACTAGAAAAAGAAGACAAAATTAAATCCAAAGTAAGCAAAAGAGAAGAAATAATAAATATTAGAGAACAAATTAAAGAAATTAAAAAAAAACAAAACCAATAAAGAAAATCAACAAAACCAAAAGCTGGTTCTTTGGGAAGATCAATAAAATCAATAAACTTCTAGCCAGGCTAAGGAAAAAAAAGGGAGAAAACACATATTCTAATATCAGAAATGAAGGAGGAGACATTGCTATAAATCCCATGGGCATTAAAAGAAGAATAAAGGAATATTATGGACAACTCTATGCCTATAAACTTAATAACCGAGATAAAAATAAATCAGTTCCTTGAAAGACACAATTTGCCAAACTCACTTGAGAAGAAATAGACATTCTGAATAGGCTTATATCTATTAAAGAAATTGAATGCAGCCCTGGCTGGTGTGGCTCAGTGGATTGAGTGCTGGCCTGTGAACCAAAGGGTCGCCTGTTTGATTCCAAGTCAGGACACATGCCTGGGTTGCCAGCCAGGTTCCCCGGTGTGGGGTGTGTGAGAGGCAACCACACACTGATATTTCTCTCCCTCTCTTTCTTTCTCTCTTCCCCTCTGTCTAAAAATAAATAAATAAAATCTTTACAAAATTTTTTTAAATGAAATTGAATCTATAATTAATAACCTTCCAAGAGAGAAAGCACCAGGCCCAGATGAATTCACTGGTGATTTCTACCAAACATTTAAAGAAAAAATTGTAACAATTATCTACAGTTTCTTCCAGAGTAAATACTTCCTAACTTACTCCATGAGGCCAGAATTATGCTAATAAAAACCAGCCAAAGACGTTACAAGAAAACGGCAGACCAATATCTCTTATGAACATAGATGCAGAAATCCTCAACAAAATATTAGTACACCTAATCCAACAATATAAAAAGAATTTATACACTGCAATAAGATGGGATTTATCCCAGGTGTACAAGGCTGATTCAACGATAAAAAAATCAATTAATATAATCTATCTCATCAACAGACTAAAAGAGAAAACCATATGATCATATGAATAGATGCAGAAAAAGTGACAAAACCGACATTTCTGAAGAAATGATGATCTGCCTCAAAAATCTAAGTAAATAATCAGCATGAGTTTAGTGATGGCTATGGGCAATTTTGTACACAGGAAAACCAATTAGT